>JAULKM010006948.1:0-15030 GCA_032355605.1 Rubia tinctorum | reverse complement strand
ATTTGCACTTTCGAAAACATGAAGGTTATATCTGCACTTTCGTCAATTATATAGGGTTATATCTGCACTTGACTCAACTACTTTCCTACGTTCATAGTCCCCTATACCTTCAAATACGGGGGCGAATATATGACACGGCAGGAAATGGTACTCTGGAATGATGATGACGAGGACGACTATAATATATGTACCGCGTGGATTAGTAGCATACAAAATTTCTCCACTCATACGTATTTTGAAATGTAGAAGAATAACTCAGGCTTCCTTCTTGTCTTATTCATCGAGAGTAACTAGTTTCCCGATGAGAGAACGATGGCAATGGGAATTTATGTATTATAGTCCCATATGCTTGATTGGCACATATAAGGTATGATGACCCGAAATTCCGATTACTCGGCATGAAGAAAAACCGAATAAATTAAAGAAAAATTTGTTAATCGCACAAAAAAGACTAACTAGTTAACATAGAATAATTGAATATAGTTCCATTGTAAGATATTTCCTTCATCCAATACCAAAAAATAAAAGGGAATACAGACTTGTACATATTATATTTTTCCTAAAAAAAATATTTCTTACCATTTACAATAAAATTTAACATATTTAGTATATAAATATTACACACTTAATTAATAACATCTATATTAGATAACTGAAAACAAAGTATAATTTTTTTCATTCAGTAAGAATTAAAATTAAAATGGTAATTGTGCATGGCTTGATTACCAAGTTTAATGCTTGGTCCGATGTGAACAAAAGGTGCAGCTGTAGTGCGGAGTGAACAAACCGTGCGGGGGCTATTCAAAGAGAATACACCGTGCATCACGACCATGGGCGGCGACAACGAGAATTAGTTTTTTCATCGTTCACCTAATAATCCTTTTTGAGTTATGTGGCTCAACTCTCTAATCTAATGGATTAAATTACTCTTTTTTCAACTCATAGTTTAAACTTCTAAATGAGATAAACCTAATTTTGAATGTATTAAACTACCAAATGTACCAAATGAATTTAAAATGAATTTAATTAGATTGAATTAAGTCATGTAAAAATACATTTACGAGTAACCCCCGGTAAAGGTTACATCTCCAATATTTTGGGTTATTTATCCCGTAGAGCATTGGTATACTGTGGCATAGGTCCATTCCAATCAATGTCATCTTCATTTCTTTCTCAAGGATGGCAGTGCTACACATCCATATTCAGGGGCGGAGGTACAAGGAGGCTGGAGGGGGCTCCAGCCCCCGCCAAGATAAAATTTACGGGTATTTTTAGGGTAAAAAAATTTTTAAATTTTTTTTCAGCCCCCTCCGATATAAAAGAAAAATTGATGATTTTTTTTTTTGCATATCAGCCCCCGCCACGAATTCTTTCTGGCTCCGCCCCTGTCCATATTGGTTTTATTTGTGGGAATAGTGGCTAGTCACTGATGAGCAAGAATCGGAATAATAGGAAAATAACGAATATATTCTCAATCATAATGTTGTCAATACCTCATCAATATTTGAAGAGCCAAAGAAACTTGGAATAACGGGACAGTATAGATCATTACAAGGAGGAGTTACGTCCGATGTATATTTCCTTATTTCCAGCTTAGTGAAAATAATTGATGTTCCAGCAGAATAAAACGTATCTCATTTCATGAATAAAAGTAAAAGTAAAACAAGAAACTTGTGCTAAAAAAAAGATTGAATGTTTCAACATAGTTAAAAATCAGGAAGCCATTCCCAAACATCAATTTAATTGATCATAATTTTGAAAATACAACAGGAAATGGTACACTAGAATGTTGATGCCGATGACAATTATAATCTATGTAACCGCGCGGATAAGTAGCATACAAAATTTCTCTACTCTGTAGTATTTTGAAATGTAGAAGAACAACTCAGTCTTCCTTCTTTTCTTGTTCATCGAGAGCAGCTAGTTTCTCGATGAGAGAACGATCAATGGGAATTTCTATATTATAATCCCATTATGAAGAAAAAACTGAATAAATTAAAGAAGATACGTTAATTGCACAAAATAAGGACTAAATAGTTAATACATAATAATTGAGTATAGTTCCGTTGTAAGACATTTTGCCTCATCTAATACCCAAAATAAAATGGAAGAACAAACTTGTTCATATTATAATTTTACTAAAACTTTATTTCTTACCATGTAAAATAAAATTGAACATATTTGTTAAATTAATATTAGATACGTAATTAATAACAGCTCTATAAAATAACTAAAAAGTAAAATTTTAGCATTTAGTAAGAATTGAAATTAATTGTGCTACTAGGCTTGATTACCAAGTTTAATACTCGGTTGGATGTGAACAGCAGGTGCAGCGGCAGTACAGAGCGAACAAACTGTGTGGTGGCATTGCAAAGAGAATACACCGTGCGACATGACCATGAGCAGCGACAACAAGAATTAGTTTTCTCATCGTTCTTCTAATCCTTTTTGAGTTATCATGGCTCAACTCTCTAATTTGAAGGATTATGTTACTTTTTTTTCAACTCATAGTTTACACTTCTAAATGAGATAAAATTTTATTTAGCTACCAAATGTACCAAATGATTTTAAACTTAATTTAATTAGATTGACTTAAACCATGTAAAAACACCATTATGAGTAACCTCCGTAATGGTTGCATCTCCAATTTTTTTGGGTTGTTTATCCAGTGGAGCTTTGGTATACTATTGCATAGGTCTATTCCAATGAATGGCATCTTCATTTCTTTCTCCTGGATGGCAGTACTACGCATCCATATGGGTTTTTTTTTGGAATCGTCTAAATAAAAATTGCATAATCCATATCTGTAATTTAAAATGGCTAGTCACTGATGAGCTAGAATTAGAACAATAGAAAATTAACAAATATATTGTCAATCATACCTGTTGTCTCTACCTTATCAATATTTGAAGAGCCAAAGAAACTTGTGGGTAAATTGAGTCAATTGGAATAACGAGACCCTATAGATCCTTGGCCGTAGAAATTATATCAGATGTATATTTCCTTATTTCCAAATTAGTAAAAATAATTGATTGTTGCAGCAGAATAAAATGTATCCCAGTTCATTGATAAAAGTAAAAGTAAAAGTAAAACAAGAAACTTGTGCTAAAAAGAAAGATTGAAAATTTCAGCATAGTTAAAAATTAGGACACCATTCCTGTACATCAATTTAATTGATCGTAATTTTGAAATTAGAAACTATGTTGTGCAATACAAAAAAGGAAATTGGGCTAGAGAGGAAGCCGGCAGTGGGAATTGACCAAACTGTGGAATGTAGAAGAATAATTTATTCGAAGAATAACTTATTCTTCCTTCTTGTCTTGTTCATTGAGAATAGCTAGTTTCTCAATGATAGAACGATGGCAATGGAAATTTATTTATTATAATCCCCTAAGCTTGATTGGAACATGAGGTATGATTGCCCCAAACTCCAATTACACATCGTGAAGAAAAAATCAGATAAATTTAAGAAAATACTTTAATTGCACAGAAAAGGACTAACTAGTCAATATATAATAATTGAATATAGTTCCATGGTAAGACATTAGCTTCTTCTAATACCCAAAACTAAAATAAATTTTTTTAATTAATAACATATGTATAAGATAACTGAAAATAAAGTAATTTTTTTACATTTAGTAAAGTAAAATGGAAATTGTGCATGGTTTGATTATCAAGTTTAATGCTCGGTCCGATGTCAACAAAAGATGAAGCGGTAGTGCATAGCAAACAAACCGTGCGGTGGCGGTGTATAAACAATACACCGTGACACACGACCATAAGCAGCGACAACAAGAATTAGTTTTCACTTCATTCATCTAATCCTTTTTTAGTTATGATGGCTCAACTCTCTAATCTAAAGGATTAAATTACACTTTTTCAACTCATAGTTTAAACTTCTAAATGAGATAAACCTTATCTTTAATGTATTAAGCTACCAAATGAATTTAAACTTGATTTAATTAGATTGACTTAAAACATGATAAAATATCTTTATGAGTAACCTCCCTAATTGTTGAATCTCCAATTTTTGGGTAGTTGATCCCTTAGAGCTTTATTATAATGTGGCATAGGTATATTGAGGGAGATCCCAAGACGACTACCACCATAAATGAAGATATTCCACGTCTTGATCAAACATTCAAGGGTTGTGTTTGGGATTCTCTAAGTGACATGGTTGGACCTATGACAAGATCAAGAATGAAGCTTAGGGATGCGGCATTAAATGGTTTGATTGATCACTTTCATGATGAGGAATTAATGAAGAAATCGGCAAGGGCTTGGATTACTTATTCAAGTTTGTCGATTAACTGAGACATTATGAAGAACACTATACTTTTTTTCCCATTGGGTTTTTTAATGTGGTAGTGTGATCATTGTAACATTATTTTACTTTGGTTTTGGACTGAAGAGCTCGGCCATGTAGGCTTTGAAGAGCCTGTTCGAAATTGACAGTCCTTTAGGGTTTAAGATATTCAGTTTTAATTTGATTAGAATTAGATTTGGTAAGATTAGATAAGGATATATTTTTCTAGTCTAATTCTTACCAATACACGACTGAATTAGAGTAAGAATAGAAGTTTAGTTAAATATGATTTTAGCTTCTTCAAACTGCCATAAGTTGATTCAGATTCCAATTGTGTTTAGGGTTTAGAGTTGGCCTAAATTTACCTCTATTTAAAGAGAAGTTCAGCCGAGAATTATATACACTTTTATGAATCAAATATTAATAATTTTGAGTTATTCTCATTATCTTCATTGTTTCTTAATCCTGCGGGTTAATTAAGTTTCAATCTCCTTGGTAAGCTAAGCTTGCGACTAGTTAGTTTATAGAGAAACCTTGTGATCTAAACCTGCGGGATATTTAGAGAGCAAGCCGGAATTGAGTGTATCATGCGGGCTAGACGCTTGAATTTCGTGCATTTACACTGAGTTGGGCGAGATTCTCAGTTTAAATAAAGATCCGATATTCCGCAACCCAAAGTTTTCGCAAGGAGATTCATATAAAAATTGCTAAATCGTAGCCCTTTTGTGCGGTCAAAGCGTCAATTTTAGTCAAAAACGTCAATTGTAAGGGAAAAATAGTCATTTTACATTTTACATTTTCCCTTTTTCAATTTCTATTTTTCTTTCTGTTTTTTCTTTTATTTTTCCCTTTCCCTTTCCCTTTCCATTTCTTTTTTTCTTTGTTGTTTCCCCATTTTCTCTTTCCACCACCGTTGTCCCATTTTCTTTTTTTGTTATGTTTCCCCGCACTCCTTGAACAAACTCCGCCTTTCCATCGTGACAGTGGTGGGGATGAAGGCTAAGCTAGGGTTAGGGCTGGGGCTGGGACGAGTGTGGAGGGGCTAGGGTTTGGGGTGGACGACGATGATGGGGCTTGGGTTGGGACAACAACATGGGGCTCTGGGTTGGCATGACGGTGGCGGGGGAAGCAATGACGGAGGCTAGGGTTTGGCTGGGATGACACTGTGGAGGCTTGGGCTGAGATGGCGGTGGTGGGGGCGAATGATTGGGACATCAGTGCAATGGTCGAGGCAGGGACGGAGGAAGATCGACGGGGTCAGCGGTGGAGGGGTTGAGGCGATAGGAATCAACAAGTGGTGGAGGTGGGCATGAGGTCCGCGGGCGGATGGGCATCAGCAGTTGAAGGCGCCGGCGGTGGACTGGCTGGCAGTGGGGGTAGGCAGAGCTTGGGTGGTGAGGTGGCGGAAGGCGGTGGAGAAATGTGCTGAGAAGGAGAAGATAGGAAAAGGAAGGAGGAAAGGGTTTGAAAAAGAAAAAGTGGAAAAAACGGAAAAAAGAAATAAAGAAAATGGAAGAGGAAATAAAAAAAGAAAAGGGAAAAGGAGAAAAGAAAAATGAAACATGAGAAGAGAAAAATGAAAGAATGTGAAATTATTAATTTACCCCTAAATTTAACGTTTTGATTGTACCTGACGCTTTGACCGGACGGAAGAACTATGATTCAGCACTTTTGTTAGTTCATGGGGCAAAAGTATTCAAAAAAATAAATAGAGGGCCAAAGGTGAACGATGGGAGGAGTTGGAAGGCCCCTGAAGTCGTTCACCCAATGTGAAATTACTAATTTACCCCTAAATTTAACGTTTTGACTGAACTTGACGCTTTGACCGGACGAAATGGTTACGATTCAGCACTTTTGTTAGTTCAGGGGGTCAAAAATATTCAAAAAATAAATGGGGGCCAAAGGTGAACGATGGGAAGAGTTGGAGGGCCCATAAAGTCGTCCGCCCTAAAGAAAATGTCAAATTTTCCACAATCAAGTCAGCAGGGTGCTTAGATAATTAAGATATGTTACACTCGTCCATTGGTGTTTAGATAATCAATATAGCCATTTATACACACATAATTAAATCAAATATTAATGAAAGAAAGTATCCAATTAATTCGACTAATGGTTAGATCAAATATATAAAAAAAATACATAATCAACACCAGTAGGGTGATTTTCCATAATCAATTTTGCAATATTGTGCCCATCGATAAATAGAAGTCCAACAACTTTTTTTTTTTTGAGAAAAAACTTGTACCATTGAAAATCTAGTGAACACCATCTCAAGGATTTATTTCCTTGACTATTAGGGTAACACATTAATAATTCTTTTTTAAAAAATTCAAATCATCTTAGTATAAGAATTTATAGGGTTCCCATCCCTTTTCTATTAAACTCAAATTTTGCACAATGTGTAATTACAACATGTGATATGAGATAAACACATTTACATTAAGGTGCTAACTATGTACTACAATTTTAATATAAAGCTTCAATGGCAATAAGAGAGAAATACACAAAGGTGTTACATTAGTGAACAAAGTATGTGGTATTGAGAAGGGCAAACCAATGACAAGTGATTGTCACTATAAAGTCATAGTGTAGCCACAATCGCATCAACCCGAGGCTATCATGAACCAATCACAGTAAAATACCAAATGAAACGCACACAAAATGTTCCTTCCACACTTCTAATCAAACATATAAGACAGTCAAAATGAAGCAAATAAAGCACCCCAACTAAAAATCTGATATGTCTACATTTAACCCATTCAGATCATTTTCCTAAATTAGGAGACTAAGGCCAGTCATTTAAATTGCCCACGATATTTTCCTTTAGTGTAAAGAAATTATTTATAATCCGTAGAATTATCTCTCACTCCCTCAAAAGCTGTTTAAAAACCAATTATATCGTATGAACAATACAATTGACCTAAACATTCTTATGGACCAAATTCTACAAATTTGATTTAAATCATCTAAAAATGATATCGCCAAAAGTCTGTTATTTTAACGAGCTTAACTCGGATTTCTCCAAACCATCCTTAGGATATCAGATTTGAAGCCAATAAAATTCAAAATTCAATTAACAATACTGTGTACCGTTAGAGCAAGGCCAAACGAGAACAATATCTCCATGATCAAATCATTTGAAAACTTAGCATCTTGAGCTTTAGAATCAGAAACTTTTATACAAGCAGGAAGTCAGCAATAAGATGTTATCTGCTATAAATACTGTCCGCCAAAAATAATCAAAAACACCAACTGCTCCATTCTACAGCACCAATAACAAGGTGTTATTCTCAGTGTTTCGAAGATCTTCTTCCAGAATGGCTATCCATCAATCCCCCTTCAGCCAGCCTCGACTTCAAACCACTTCGCGCACCAAAACCCGCCTTTTCTTGAACTGGACTATCATGATCTCGCTCCATTTCTCGTGTCGGGCTCATGTAGCCGCCTCTTGGGGATCCCGTCGTCCAAGAATTGGCCAACAGACGTTCCCTCAGGCCCTTCACTGCTTTGTATCTTGGCGTCTCGTCTGCTGAACTTTTCCTCTGAGCTAGCTTTTCAAGTTCATTGGCCCTAGTATTATCCGTTTCTAACAAACCAGATGCCCTGTTCTGAAGATTTCTACCGGGACTTCCCCATTCGACTGTATCCGAAGTGCTTCTTATCAGTGAAGAAGAGCTTCTCCCAGGCATCTGTCCAGAATGAGAATGGGAATTCCGTCCTCTTGCTTGATGATCAGAGCCTGTGGTGGAAGCGTGAGCCCATTTATATCCCTTGTTATTGTTGTCCATGCTTAGTTCTATAGGGCGGTGAAGTTCACTCTCTGCTGAGTCGTCTTCTCCTCCATCAAACACGGCGTCCTCAACCTCTCCTCCATCGTCCTTTTCTTCATCTAGATGAGAACCATATTCAGGCTTGATTCTCTTTTCTTTAGTAATCTTTTTCCCCAAGAAAGACTCGATTTGTCTCCTAAGCTTGTCAACAGTGGTGTTTTTCTGCTGAAATTGATGCTTAGCATCTGAGATTTTCATCTGAACTCTCTCTTCTCGTATCATGTCAGCTAAATGGAGCATTTCCCTTTCTTTTTCAGCCTCTTCGCGGACCCTTTCCGTATCCCTTTTTAGTTCCTCAGCTAAAGCTTTATCCTCACCAACATCCCGTGCTAATTCATCACAAACTTGCTCCATTGCCACCCGAGCTCTTTTCTCACTCTCTAGCTCCTTGACTGATTTCATAAATGACTCTTTTGTGTCTGCTAGTTCCTTTCCAAGTTTCTTGTTCAAGCTTTCAAATCGCCTTCTTAGCTTCCTCTCCACTTCAAGTTCGCCAGCTACGGTTACAACTGCAGTCTCAACAGCCTGTCGCTCTTTGATTTTCCATGCAGCTTTCTCTTCGGCAAAATGCTTCATTATGTAACTAATCTCATTTTGCTCCAATCGCTGGTCCTGGATAAGCTGATTGACCTGGAGCCGAGCTCTCTCAAGCTCAGCATGCAATGCAGAAACAAGTGACATGCTAGATGAAGGTTGATCAGCATTTGCCCAAACACGGTTGATGATTTTGAGCAGCTCTTTGGATGTAGTCAAGGCATTGCTTACATCCTTGAGACGGTTTCTTACACCACCTACTGAATCACTAGGTGTTTGTGCTCGAGATCTACTCTCAATCTGCATATAGTAATACCACTTCTAAGTATACAAAATCTTGACAAATGAACATCTAAGAAAGCACAATTTTCAAGAGGATGCCCCTAAACTTCCACATATAAACAGAAGAATTTCTTAGAAAGTTTTTTTTTTGTCAAAAACCATCAACTATACCACATGGGGGTGCTTAACGAGTTGAGCAGCTCGTGAGCAGCTCGAGATCAATTTAATAAAAGCGCGAGTCAAGCAAACCCATGGTCGACTTGATAGACTCATAAGCGGCTCAATAACATTTATATACTTACTTATTTTGAATTTTATTACAATTCATTGGTTAGTTTCATTAAAAAATAACTAGTTTCATGCCTTGATTTAGACAATAAATATAGTACATTTTATATATTAGTAAATTTTCAATACAACTTTTTGTTGAATTAACTTGCTCGCGAACAATTCGAAATTGACTCGAACTAGCATAAAAGTTAACAAGCATGAATCGAGCAAACCCCTGCTCACGCTCGATAAACACCCCTTGTTACCACAAACATGAAACTGAAATCAAACTAGTAAACCCCAAAAGACAGAACTACTGATAGAAACGGTAACTGGTACTGACCTCCATAAAACTCGCGGTGCTGAGAGAATCATATACTCCAACACTATGCTCAGCGGGACGATGCCTGTGAGACATAGTTGATGACCTCCTCTGGTAACTACCCGTTCCTGATCGGTCCATCCTCTACGCATTGATTCAACAAATGTTTTATTAGGCATAACAGTGACAAACGAGCCAAGCCATTAAGATCATAGTCCATAACTCCAAAAAGGTCAAGTCATTAAGATCATAGTCTACAACTAGAAACAAGACAAGTAAAAAAAACACAATGCAAATCCAAGTAGCCAAATTATAAACCAACCACATTTGTTTCTTAAACCAACAAGTAACTAGATTAGGCTCCCTCCTTCACATCTAACTAAAAACCAGTTGACACTACAAACATGGACAAGTAATTGTACAAAAGGCTAAGTCAAACAAATCTATAAGAAAGACAAAAAAAAAAAAGTAACATAGTAGTACCTCAGAAACAGGACTATGAGACGGATCAGACAAATGGGGCGGGACAGAGGACCTTAATTTCTCCTTCCACATCATCACATTCATACCCAACTTCCTATCCCTTCTCCTCTCATTATCCTCCAAATTCTCACTCAATCTGGGAGACGGCATCTCGTTCATCTCCCACAGCGTAGCCGCCAGCTTTCTGGCGGAAACGGGACGCGACCTTCCGCCGCCGTTGCTCTTCTGGGAGTACCTCCCCGGAGATTCCACGGCGCCGCTACTCTTCAGCGGCGCGATCCTCCAGGTGGGCGCCGGCGTGCTGGATCTGGACCCTCCGAACCCTATAACTCCCCGGGCCTTCTTGCCCACCGAAATGGCCCGCTTGAAACGGTAGCTATGGGCCTTGGACGAAGACGACGACGAAGTAGAGCAGCCCCTTTTCCGGATCTTGGGCGCGAATTCCAAAATCCCTCGATTCTGCATTATCGCTGGTCACTTGGATTTCCCGATTTTGGCTAATAATGCTGCAGTATCCTAATGATTAATGATCTATCTCATTGTCTGTAAATTTGAAATGCAAAAAGTGGGATGTTTGACTGTGAGGATTAGGGGATGGGTAGATTTTTTAGCAATTTATTGGATACGGAAACATGGAGGTACTTGGATTTGGAGTGGGGATGATGATGATGATGGCGACGGGAAGAATGATAAAGAGGATGGGTATGGTGACGTGTGAGAAGGGAAAAGAGAGTAAAGCAGGTTTTCAACATGTGAGCAGGCAACAACGTTGGCAGTTGGCATTGTCCTGCCGGGTTTTACTTTTCTTATTATTTCCTGTTGACTACGTTGACTGGGGTTTATGTCAAATCTTCGACCCATTCTTTTCTTAATAGACTTGAATACCACAAAAGAAATTGATAGACTTAAATTGATAATAATTATGCTCGACTGAAATTCTTGTTTTATACGTATCTATTAGCGAAATTATTTTAACGTGTTTAAAATCTTATTCATTTTTCAAAATTAAGATGGTAGAAATTTGGTTTACAATAAACTAAACAATCGTTAACAAGGTAAATAGTTGAATTAAGTAGGTAAAAAATGAACAAAAATAGTGTACCGAACCCAGAAAGCGGTTAAATTGCAGCAGAGTCGAAATGCAAATATCTGTTTTTAATTCTGAAAACGGCATGTGGTATGCGGGTTTGATGACGTTCCTAATCCCATGATACAACTGCTCAAGAATTTTGTCCTACACAACCTAAAAACATAAGGAAACGAACCAAAACTTTTGTGCCTTACTCTCAAATTCGATGACGAACAAGGAAGAACAAAGAGGAAAACTACAAAGCTATGAAACTAGGGAAGAACAAAGAAGGATTGAGGAGAGGGTGGAGGATGTTTTGTGTATTTTAGAATGAGGGTAGAGACAACTGTTAATAGGCCAAAGCCACTAATGGGAAGAAGCAAATGGTGGAGCAAGTCACACCTCTTCAATTCAAAAATGAGGAAGATCAAAAGTCATTCACGCCTTGCAATGAAAATGGGGGAAAACCACGAGTCTTTCACACCTCTGCAATCAAGAGGTTTGACTATCCGTGGGGAGGTTCAAAATTCAAAGTTGGTCCATGGTCCAAAAAGATAATGAGCCTTGCTCGAACTGAACATTCCCAAGAGCCCGACCTGAAGCAAACTATGCACGTGTGGGCTTGAGTAGGTCTCCCACAACACTAGTTGATATCCCTAGTGTTTGCATCCCAACCTTTATACTAGAAATATTACTCTCTCATTTTCAATATAGTATTTCCAAATCTTGCAAAACCCAAAATGTTATTTTTCAAGTAATCACTTTCGAACCATCATTTCTCATTCAAATGGAACTTGAATTTAACGTGTGAGTATAGTACGATATATTGCTCGCAGAGATGAAATTATTATTATGGCACAAAAAGTGGCTAAAACCCACCGAAATCTTGCCCGAAAAATTTAGTTCCAACATATTTGATAAAATATTTTGGAATTAAAATACCAAAATATTCTATAAAAATAATATTTAAATTTAAAAATACAATATTTATAAATTAATGTTTTTTAAAATAATAATTAAAGCAATTTTAGAAAACTGTTTGCGGAAGATCTTCTCCGGAAACTAATCCTAAAAAATAAAAATAAAATGATGTTTTTAATCCTTGGGCTGACAGTGGTCTCGGGAGAGGAGGCGTGTAGAAGAATCAGAAAGAATTATATAAATGTCTCCGACTAAAGTTTAGATATTTTTAAAAAAATCAATCATTCCAAAGTATTGGGAAAAATGCCCAACGACGATTATAATGAGTAGAATTGACATCCAACTTAGCTATTCTCTAGCAATAACTAACATATTGCAAAAATATATAAATTATATGTCAATCAGACTGATCGTCTGTACTATTACATATCAAATATGCAATAAAAACTGTAACATTACCCCCGGGGATATTATCTTGTTTCCCTCGAAAATCATGATCACTTGGCAGAGAGGAGAGCATCACGCATCAATATCACTGCGCCAAACAGGGATCTTGTACAACTGTAACACCACTTGATCCACGATCTATGTTGTCCAAACTGTAAACACATTGAAAAACACAGATTTGACGAATCCAAATTAATGGAAACCCAAAAATAAAACCACAAACAAAATTACGAACAGACGATCTGGACAAGTAGATCAAGAACAAAACATCAACGCGAACAACTAAATTGAGTTATCATCATGAACACAACGATCTAATCGATGTGGTCGAAAAACAAAAACTAATCTATGAAAACAAATTTTACACTTATTAAATAACAAAAATATAAATTAAATAAATTATTGTTCCCCATCTCCCCTAATGGGAAGATGTGATTTTTTTTTTTGAAGAATAAGGGCGGCAAAACTGGAGGGAGGGGTTGCAGCTAGGTTTTTTATCTAAAGTTTAGATTACTTAAAATAAGACTATGTGCACCGTTAATTACTCCGTCAAATATTTTTAGGTTCTGGACCATTTTAGACATTTCACTCCTTATTTCCTTCTTCCTTTCGGGGCATTTTAGACATTTGTAACATCCTCATTGACGTTGGCGCTCCACCACAGAACACCATGGATTTCGACGACTCAACTCAAACAGCAAACGCCCTGAACCAACTCCGGAACTCTCCAATATCATCTTTGAATCGCAAACCCGGTGTGAATTGATAAGTATACTGGTCTGAGAGACATTTTTCAGTTTGAATTTTAGTACAAACTTTTAGGCGTGAATACAAATTTCGCAACTTAATAAAAATGGTGGAAATGGGATAAACCGGATGCCTTTAGAGGTTATGGCCAAATTGTACAAGGTCAACATATTTTTAGTTTTAAAAAAATAAATTTTCCAAAGGGATTAACCAAAGAAGAAATTCGAAAAACTATGTATTAAAGAACGATTCATGCACCTAAACATCATTTTAAATAAACGAATCATACTGCAATTTTAAAGCATCCACTAAAAACAATTCTAACTGCATTTTTATTTCTTGTCTAAATAATTAAAATTACAAGAAAACAAGAAACAAATCCTCAAATCAAATCAAAATCATATCTAACTAAAATACCTAAAATAAAATGAGTATATATGGCTGAAATTTATTCAATCTAATCTTGAATAAATATTGTCTTATCTAATGTTACCAAATCTAATTCTAATCAAATCAAAACTCCTAAATTACAATATTTCAAAAATAATTCTAAATATGAGCACACTACCTCATTAAAAAAATCCAGTGGGAAAAAGAGTACAATGTTAAACTCCAAAAATACTAAACTAAGAAAATATAATAAATGATATTTTTGACATCTTATCATTCCCTTCGTGGGTTTTTAGAATGATAAGACGATAAGATGTCAAAAATATCATTTATTATATTTTTCTTAGTTTAGTATTTTTCGGAGTTTAACACTATAGTCTTTTTCCCACTTGGTTTTTTTTTAATGAGGTAGTGTGCTCATATTTAGAATTATTTTTGAAATATTATAATTTAGGAGTTTTGATTTGATTAGAATTAGATTTGGTAAGATTAGATAAAGCAGTATTTATTCAAGATTAGCTTGAATAAATTTCGTCCATATATACTCATTTTATTTTAGGTATTTTAGTTAGATATGGTTTTAGCTTCCTACAGCTGTCATAATTCTTTTCAGTTTCTATTTGTACGTGCCGAATTTTACCCTATAAATAAAGGGGTTTGGCCGAGATATTCCACAACAACATTATTATTAATAAAAAATTCAGATTTTCAAATTTATTGCTTGTGGGCATTAATTTTCATTGTTACTTAATCCTGTGGGTTAATTAAGTATCAATATCCTTTGTGAACTAATCATGTGGGCTACTTAGTGAACAAAGAACCCTTTATTTGTGATTTAATCATGCGGGCTACTTAACGAGTAAAATTTTGAATTGTGAACCAATCCTGCGGGCTAATTGGCTTTAATTTTCTCGAGCTGTTCAATATTCCGAGGGCTAGTTTTGATCAGTTTGTTTGGCTATACTAGGGTTTGCGAAATCCCTTGTTTAGTCAAAGATCTAAAATTTCGCAATCCATAATTTTTTCAAGGGGATTCATACCAGAAATTAAATGCTACACACTGTTTTGCACCACTTTCTCAGTTACACTAAGTAGCCTTGGTACAAAACCTACCCAATGAGCTTGTCCTTATTCATGTGAGGAAGTTTTTAGTTGTTCCCCCTTTTACTTTCATGATTTCTATCATTGCAGCTTAATGTGTGATAAAAAAAACCTTGTTGAGTGTCTGTGATTCTTCCCTTTTTAAAAGAACTATGCATCGCATTTAGTAGTTCCACTACATTGGACGACCGTTGTGCTTGTTTTAAGGCATGTATATAACTAAAAAAAACCATGGTTCAAAATGTTAAGATCAGGGTAGTGAGATGGTTTCTGATGCGCGTCAAACCGTGATATGATAGCCAAATCTTTCTTCAAGGTGTCGAACAGG
>JAULKM010006929.1:0-15030 GCA_032355605.1 Rubia tinctorum | reverse complement strand
TGCATCATGAACTATCAAGGTCAGAAACACATAATTGTTCACTTGCACAATACAAGTGCAATTGTCGTCATGAAAAAGGGCATTACGTATGGTTTCCCCAAAGAAGAATTCATGCAAATGTCAATTATATTTGCATGCTTTTGCTGTGTAAATGGATTTATCACAAAACGGTTGATAAGTTGACTCAAAAAAATGTATATCAGCCTGAAATTGCCCACGCATGCAGGGAAATGCAAGAAAGCACACTTGGCCCACGCAGGCAGAAAAATGTAAGAAATCACGCCTGACCCACCCAGGCATAATTTTATGGATATGCGACCCAGAGTTAAGGTCGACACAGCAGGCAGCGGCATGAAATTCAGTCAAAGAATAATAAGGCCGAAAAGAAATATTTTGGTCATGATTTAGAAGGCCCGTGAGCAAAGCCCTGGCTGATGCCAGGAGGGTCGCAAAGTGTGACCCAGGCAGAATTTTACGGAGCTGCGACTCAGAGTCCAGGTCGACTCAGCAGGCAGCAGCGTATAATTCTGTCAAAGATTAATGAGGCCAAAAATAAATAATTCGGTCATGATTTAGAAGGCCCAGGCGCAGAGCCCAAACCGATGCCAAGAGTGTTGCAAAGTGCAACCCAGGCAGAATGTTACGGAGCTGCGACACAGAGCCTAGGTCGACTTAGCAGGCAGTGGCGTATAATTCTGTCAAATATTAATGAGGCCAAAAATAAATAATTCGATCATAATTTAGAAGTCCCGGGCTTAGAATCAGGGATAATGCCAGGAGGGTCGCAAAGTGCCACCCAGGCAGAATTTTACGTAGCTGCGACGCAGAGCCTAGGTAGACTCAGCAGGCACCGGCGTATAATCCTGTCAAATATTAATGAGGTCAAAAATAAATATTTCGTTCATGATTGAGATGGCCCGGGGATAAAGCCTAGGCCGATGCCAAGAGGGTCGCAAAGTTTGACCTAGGTAGAATTTTACAAAGCTGCGATGCAAAGCCCAGGTCGACTCAGCAGGCAGCAGCATATAATTCAGTCAAAATTATAAAGCCTGAAAGGAAGAATTCTTTCAGGCGCAGAGCCCAGACAAATGCCAGGAGGGTCGCAATATTTGCCTCAGACAAAATTTTAGGGAGATGCGACATAGGGCCTAGGTCGACTCAACAGGTAGCAGCGTATAATCCTATCAAAGATTAATGAGGCCGAAAATAAAGAATTCGGTCATTATTTGGAAAGTCCAGGCACAGATCCCAGGCCGTTACCTGAAGGGTAGCAAAATGCGACCCAGGCAGAATTTTACGCAGCTGAGACATAGAGCCCAGGTCGACACAGTAGGCAGCGGGGTATAATTATTTCAAATATTAATAAGGCCAAAATGAAATAATTCAGTAATAATTTAGAATGCCCAGGCGCAGAGCCCAGGCCGATGCCAGGAGGGTAGCAAAGTGCGACCCAGATAAAATTTTATAGAGCTGCGACTCAGCAGGCAGCAACGAATAATTATGTCAAATATTTATGAGGCCAAAAAGAAAATTTTGGTCATGATTTAGAAGGCCCGGGTGAACCTAGGACAATGCCAAGAGGGTCGCAAAGTGTGACCCAGGTAGAATTTTACGGAGCTGCGACGCAGAGCCCAGACCGACTTAGTAGGAAGAGGCGTATAATCTTGTCAACGATTAATGTTAATTCCAAAATTTGTAATGGGCTGGCCTGTAACTGATTGTTCTTGAGTTGTTGAACCTGTTGGAAAATCTCTATAGGATCTCTGTGCGGGCTTCAATCCGGCGTGATTCCAGAATGGAATGGGTATCTGTAAAAGAACACAGGCCACTCAGGACGGGGCGGTGTGTAACCACACCCGCTCTAATGCCCAAGTAAGGTCGGAGAAGTTGGTGTAGAGAAGATGCAGCTACAGTATCTTGGAGGTTGTTTAGCATACCTCTGCTGATGAATTTTCCTCTCCTTTTATAGTTGTAGGGTTATGCCCTTATTAGGTTAAATATTAGGCCTTTGGCCTGATTGAACAGAAACATGTCTTCCAGCCCATAATTTATCAAGTCCCATTTAGCCCGATGTTACGTTGATGTCAACGCGGGGCATTGGGGTAATATTTGTCTGAATGTGATTGCCGACGTACGTCCCAGTTCGCAAGTTGGAATTTTGCATCTTCATTATCTCCTCCAGGGTCACGCCTTTATGCCCTCGTTGATGTCACCCTAATAACATTAGCCTGGGCTCTGTGTCCAGGCCTTCTAAATCATGACCGAACTCGTTTGTTTCGGCCTCATTAATCTTTAAAAAAAATTATTCGTTGCTGCCTGCTGAGTCATCTTGAACTTTACATTGCAGCACCGTAATATTCTCCCTGTGTTGAGCTCAAACACGTAACGTTCCTTGTAAACATAGTGCCAGATTCCTATGATGATCATTAGGACTAATGATAAGCCGAGTGAAAGGTATCAGCCCTGTGTGAATTCATAAAGTACTGCAGATAGTATATGAGGTCTATTGCTATACATGAAACAATGAAAAGAGCTATCCACCATATGCGTGCTTTCCATATCAGGCTAATGGTAAGCCGATATAGATGTATCTTCATTATCCAAATTTTTATAGCACTGTCGATAGATATAAGAGATCTATTACCATATATGCAAAGAAGAAAAGGACCAAACAAGTTGTGAACAACATGAACGTAACCAAACAAGTTGGCTTGTGGATTTTTTTACGAAGGCATTTATTTTCATGTTTGGACTAAGAGAGGTGCATCCTCGTGAATTGTTGACCAGTAGTAGCCTGTGTAGGTTACTTTCTTCTCAAGATCCTCGCACCTTGATGGGCACCACATGAACTTTCATCCTTTTCTTGAATGGTACGAGCCGCTTGACTTGGTCTCACGCACCATAACTAATGTGTCGAAAAAACTTTCTTTCATAAGGCTCCACCTACATGTGTGTACGCAAGCGACTTAAGTTCAATTCTTGTTGCATCGTTCTTATCTGCCAGGATGAGTTTGTGCTTCAAGTACTGGACTATTGGTTTCATCCAGCCTAATTTCTTGTATTTAATATGAGCCACACTTGTTATCGATGTACTTAAGACTGTTACAAGCTCCACGATCACGTTGTTTTATTGATGTAGACTGGTGTAACTCGGTGTTGCCAACTTGATTAATGTGTCTTCCTTAAAACATGAGTGATCCTAAAGAGATCAAACTTCTTGATCAATTTCCATGTCTTTGTTAGGTATCTGGCTAGCTATTTTATATTTTGTAGTCTCCCAACACCTTGTGAGCTATAACTTGGGGGACATGGTGTACGTGGATGCTCTTGATACCCATTTGTATGGCCAAGTCCAGTACTCTTAAGAGAGATTTTTATTGCGACTCATTGTTTGTAAGGGAAAAATCAACTCAAAGTATTTATTTATAATACTTCTCCCCTATCCTTATAGGCACGAGTCCTGCCCTGCACCTTTCTTTGAATACTGCTTAGCAGAATGGGTTAAGATTGTCCCTCTAATCCGTTATCAAATTAAATATATAAAACCTTATCCACCTGCAATATCGTAGTAATATAGCAAGCAAGTAATGGATAAACCCAAGAGAAAAACGTATTCCTAACTTAGTATGTAATTTCGTCCAACTTTTTCGAATAGTGCTTAGGAGATTTTGGAAAATATGTTTATTTAAAACTAATTTAAAAAAGAAGATAAATAAAGGATTTCAATCATATATTAACAATAGTTTATCCAATAATGTCCACACACCAACTTCATAAAATGATCACAGGTTCTAGATATATTCAATTCCTAATAATGTTCCCAGTATCTATACTAGACAAAGGGGTCATAAATCATACACCCTACTTATAGTACCATCACCTGATAATACACTTATTATTAATTTGAAGATGCAAATCTAGTGATATGAATATTCTTGCGAAAACTCTGGATTGCGGAATTTTTTATCTTTGACTACACTAGGAATCTGGACCAACCTAGTATAGACGCACAAAATTCAAGCATCCATCCCTCGAGGTACACTTAATTTTGACGTGCTCACTAACTAGCCCGCAAGATTAGTTCACAAGGTTATTGTTATTTAATTAACCCGCGGGATTAAGCAACAATGGAGATGCTCGCAAGCAATGAGTATAACTCAAAATTTTGAATATTTAATTGATAAAAGTGTGTGTATAGATCGGCCATATCCCTCTATTTATAGAGGGATATCTCGCTCAAAAACCCAAATTACAATTGGAATCTGAATCAACTTATGGCAGCTTTAAGAAGCTAAAACTATATCTAAGTAAAATATCTAAAATAAATTATATCTAAGGTAATCTACTTAAGATTCTTCAAGAAGTCTCTAAGAATATTATTTTATCTAATCCTACTTAATCTAATTCTAATCATAATAAAACTGAATATTTTAAACCCTAATGGACTGTATTTTCAAAATCAGCTCTTCAAAGCCCACATGGCCGAGCTTCATCAGTCCAATAACCCAAATTTATATAATTTTACAACATTTTACATAGATCACACTACCTCATTAAAAAAATCCAGTGGAAAAAAGAGTATAGTATTCTTCACGACGTCTTCAATTAATCGACAAGCTTGAATAATTAATCCAAGCCCTAGCCGACTTATTCTTGAATTATTCATCATGAAGTTGATCCATCAAATCATTCAATGCCGCATCTCTAAGCTTCGTTCTTAACCTTGTCATCGGTCCAGCCATGTCACTTAGGGGATCCCGAACATAACCCTTGAATGTTTGATCAAGTTGTGGAATGTCTTCATTTTTTTGTGGTAGTTATCTTGGCATCTCCATCACCTTTATTGTAAATTGAATCTTTTTTACACATTTGGAATTTTTGATGATGTTTATGCAAAGTATGTTTATGTGTAAGGTATGACAACTTTTTGATGGCCTTATTCCATTATAGGATGATAGTACATGATTAGATCTTGACCTTTATTTTTGTTTGATTTTTTTATGATATTTATTTCAAACATGTCAAGGTGTGAGTTATGCCAACTTTTTGTTGACGTTCTTCCATTATTGGATGATATTACATGATTAACTCCTGGCCATTATTGTAGTATGAATTTTTTATGATGTTTAAGCCAAACATGTTAAGGTGTGAGTTATGACAACTTTTTGTTGATGTTCTTCCATTATTGGATGATATTACATTATTACTTGCTGATTTTTATGTTGAGTTCAATTAATGGTAATCTTCATTCGTTCTAACTGACCTATCATTTGTTACTGCCGAGCTTTACTGTTGCTTCATTTCGTAGTTGATGCTTTCTAATGTGATGTTTATTGTTTTTTGCAGGGCCGCGACTGTCTGAGGCACTTGCACTTGTTTGTTGGGGTACTACTTGCACACATTCACAACTTGATACTACGTAGATTCAGATAGGAAAATTGAATTTACCTCTGACTTCTCCATCGAATCTTGTTCAAGTGGATGGATATGTGCTAGTTGTGCATCGACAAGTGAAGAGAAAGTCCGTAATGAAAAAAGAGTTGCGGAACAGATTGCAAGATCAATGTCTAGAATTTTAAAGTCTCGGAAAGTGAAGAAACGTACATTTCCAGTGTACACAAATACTGAAGATGGAGGTGGGGATTTAAATCAGTCGTTGAAGGCTGCAAATTCTGAAAATATTAAGGATGGCTGTAAGTGTTTCATTTTTCAATTTTCAGTCTATGGTTTGTTGATGTTATCTTTCCTATTTGTTGATGTCTTTGTTTTGGTTTTGATATAGGTTCTATTGCAAATGCAACTGGTGCAACTGATAATGTTGATTTAAAATGCCGTTAGAATCATATGGCTTCTGTTGATGCTCGAGCTGAAAATGATGAGGTTTCTACTTGTTAGACTGAAGTTCTTGTGGTTGCTCTCGATGCTTGCGTTTAGAGTATTGATGAGGGCCATAAGTATTTAATATACATATATATCTCTATATATATTTTGATGTTACCTTGTCTATTTATTGATGTTTGTGGTGGGGCTTTGATACAGGTTCAATTGTCTCTGAAAGTGTTGTGATTCCTGCCAAGGTTAATTTGTCTGTTGGTGATGTTAGTGTGGTTGCTGAGGTTACTGCGGCTTCTGATAAGGTTAATGAGGCTGTTTCCGATGTTAATGTGGTTTTTGCTATTGTTGAGGTTACAGTGGCTACTGATGAGGTTGATGTGTCTGTTGCTGATGTTAAAATTATTGAGGAGGGATGCAACTCTTTTACTCCCTCCATCCCATAAGTTTTGGCCAATTTGGGTTTTCAAAGTCAAACTTTGTAAATTTTGACCCTAAATATAAATTAATATATATATATATATAAATAAAAATATCACGTGAGATATTGTTAGATTCATCTTAACATAAATTTTTAAATATATTTTTTATGGAAAATTGTTATATGTAACTGGAGATATTGGCGGTCAAACATGACCATTGAAAATGGTGACAAAGCAAATAAGCCATTACTCATGGGATGGAGGGAGTATAATCTAGTTCATTTTTTGCTTTGTTGATGTTACCTTTTCAATTTGTTAATTATGGTGTTTTTATTTTGATACCGTTTTGAATGTGGTTGTAAATGTTAAGTCTTCTGTTGTTGTTGGTAATGATGCCTAAATGTTGTTGATGCCACTTTTTTTTTCTGGTGTTGATGCTCAAAATGCTATCGTACATGCTGATGAGGTACCTATAGCTGCCAGTGAGGTACCTGTAGCCGCTGATGAGGTACATGTAACTCCCGCTGGGATACCTGTTGGTGATTCTAGGGTTCCTATTGTGGTGCCATCGGTATTCTTCAAGCATGCATAGAAAAACACATTAAATACTTTTTTTCTCCGACAATCCATGATTAGGGCATCCAACCACTAACCTCTTAAACCCAGTCAATAAGTGCTGAGTGACTCGTCAAATTCCTTAGTAATATGTCTCTTTGCTGCAGTCGCCTTAGTGGAAGGAAATAATTGTTGCATAAATTCTTTCTTTAAGGTTTCCCACGGGTTTATTGATTTGGGCTCCAAACTATTACCATTTAATTTCTTATGTAGATAGGGTGAATGGAAAAACAACGAGTCTAAAATGTTCGTCGAGGACACCTGCAAGTTTCTTCTGAATCTTGCAAAGCCTGATGAACTTACTAAGAATACAAAAGGGATCCTCACTTTTCTTCCCAAAAAACTTTGGCAAGACATTCAATAGTGCTAGCTTAATCTCAAAATTGCACCAACTTCTGGTAGCACTATTTGTGATGGGGAATCATCAATATCCTAGTTGGACAACTCCCTCATTGTCCTTTCTCGAATCTGCTTCTCTATACTTTTTGTTTCCAAATCTTCTCCAAAATCTAAATCACAGGGGGTCTCCCGTTCGGGTGAACGGGAGGGTGGTTGAATTGGGAAAATTTTCCTAGCATGTATCCTTGATTTGTTTTCGCAACTTCCTTGCCGCCTTCTTGATTTCTGGATCGTACAAAAATTGATGTTGAGATGACCTAGATATACACCAAGGAACAAAAATTAATAGAAATAAGAAAAATAATTAACAACTGCTTTCCGGCAGCAGTGCCAATTTGATGGGTCATTTTCCTACCTATTAAACCTGCAAACTTATCATATTTTAATTCAAGTATAGAGTAAGAAAGGTCAATCCCACAGAGAACAATGCAAATAAATTCCTACTTCTAAAGATTCGATTGTTGGTTAACTACCACGCCTTAATTTGATGAAAATATTATCTATCAACTAAGAAAATAACTAACTAAACTAAGAAAATGACTTCATTTATTACAAAAATTCCCCCCTACACCCACAAAAATCAAGTAATAAAGGGATTGCTTAAACTCACATTTTGTAACCTACCTTTGATGAAGGTAGTAAGTGAATTGTAATTCACCTTTTGATATAGGTGTTATTCTCATTTTGTAATTTACCATTGATGAAGGTAGCAAGTGTACCCTTTGGTGGAGGTGTTATGTTGGGTACTCTTCCTATAGCGTAAGTCTCTTGATGGAAGGGATGGGAAGATTTACCATTTAGAGAGAGTCCTAGCCTAGCCTATATAAGAGCCTGTGATGTTTCATCAAACACACTTCAGACAATTGGTGATAGGCCAAAAACCTTCTCTTCCTTTCATCCCATTCTCTTGTTTTCTTCCAACTCTCAGTAGGGCATCTGAATCGGTTGTTCAAACAATATGACCAGAGGTATATTTAGTGTTACAATTGGTATCAGTGTCACCCTTCAATCATGTTGTTTGACATTATAGTTCTCTGCATGTTGCACCTTTATATCTACTCTAACCACATGAACTTTGGTGGTTTTGACCATTCAGTTGTGATAAGATATTTTGATGATCTGGTGTGCATAAATTTTTATTTGATCTTGCCAACTTCATTCATAATTCTTTAATTTATACCATTTTTTGGCGATGAATTCATATGAGGTTTTAAATAGAACAATGAAACTATTTTCTAAACTTTTCAATTTTTTTGCATATTTCAATTTCGATGGAATATGTTTGTTTTGTATATATATATATATTGATCAATAAAAACTTTTGATAATATAAAATATTTCCATAATCTACAACTAAATTGATTCGGTAACTTTTGTCAATATTTTATGCATTGAATATGTTTTAGAATTTCTTCTATAAATATTCAGATATTCAAAAGTGTGTATATATTATGTAATACTATTTTTATTGGTGAATAATCATATTAGTAAAGTATGATCAACTGTATTTTGATGTCATTATTACTGTGTAATGTTTTGAAAATAGCTTCAACATTTTGAAATATTCGACATGAAATGTTTCAATGGCACCAAATTAAGGTTATTGTTGAAGTTATTAAGATAATTAATTTGTCCCATAGGAGAGTAATTATTTTAATAAATAAATATTAAAAGAAAGTTAAACATAAAATTATAAAGTTTTGCTATACCCATAGGTGTGGAAAATTCTCGTTTTAATTGCTTAATTTCTATTGTGGTTGGTATGTTCTAAGCGTTAACGCGACCTCTACCCACAAAAAAGTTTTGAATATACTTAATATTTTTGAAATTAACTCTTGTTATTTAATTTTGATTCACAGTATTTTTTTTAAAAATTTCCTCGATAATCGCAGTTCTTCCCACTACTACGCTATTTGACAATATAACTACTCCAATATTAACGGGTGAAAATTATATTGTGTGGAAGAATAATGTCTTCCTGAATCTAGGGTGCATGGTCTTAGACCTGGCACTTCATAAGTATGCTCCACCGAATCCCATGGAATCAAGTACGCCAATTGAGAGGTCTAATTATGAGTGTTGGGAGCGATCTATTTGCTTGAGCATGATGCTCATCAAATCCCACATAAGTCCAAGCATTAGGGGTGCAATCCCTAAGACTGATGATGTCAAAGCTTACATGAAAGCCATTGAAGATTAATTTGTAAGCTCTGATAAGGCTATGGTAAGCACATTAATGAATAGGTTTTCTACTATGACTCTTGACAAAAGTCGTGGAGTGTGAGAGAACATTATAGAAATAAGGGATGTTGCTTCAAAGGTAAGATCCCTTAAGGTTGAGATTTCTGAGCCATTTTTGGTGCATTTCGTTATCAACTCTCTTCCTGCTTGTATACTTCGTTCAAAATATCCTCTAACACACATAAAGAAAATTGGTCGATTAATGAACTATTGACCTTGTGGGTTCAAGATGAACATAGGTTGAAAATGAGTACATTGAGACTGTGTATCTTGAAACTCATTCTAAAGGAAATGTAAAGAAAGGAAAACATGTTTCTTTCAAGAAATATGGCAATAAAGACAAGTACCATTTTTTTAAGAATAAAGGACACTGGAAGAAAGATTTCTTGAAGTATAAGAAATGGCTTGAAAATTACAGTAATCTCATTTTTGTGTGTCATGAATCAAATTTTACCGCGGTTTCTGATAGTACATGGTGGATTGATTGTGGTTCTACAATTCACATTGCCAAAACTATGCAGGGCCTTCTACTCCTAAGGATGTTGAAGGAAAGTGAGCATACATCTATTCTGTAAACAAGATGCGCTCCACTGTTGAAGGAGTGGGAACATTAGACTCATGTTAAAAAAACTGGTTTTCAATTGGATTTGGTGAACACCTTTTATATTCCATTGTATTCGTGGAATTTAATTTTTCTTTCCAGACTTTGAATAATTGAATATGACACTTATTCTCATATGTTTTCCATGAATCTTTTAAAGAATAAAAAATTTATTGGCACTACGCATTAAAATGGACTTTTCATATAAACTTGAACTCGATCCCACATATGAGCATAGTCTTTTAACAGTTAATGATGTTTGCATAAAGAGATGTATTGTCAATGAGAAACCATCCAAACTTTGGCATATGAGATTGGGACATGTCTCTGTTGAAAGGATAAAGAGATTAATGAATGACAGGGTTATTCCAATCTAGACTTTTCTGACCTTGGTACTTGTTTAGATTGCATAAAGGGTAAGCAAACCAAAAAAACCACCAAAGGTGCCAAAAGAAGCTCTCAGTAACTTCAGATCATACACACTGATATCTGTGGGCCATTTTCTACCCCTTGCTTGAATGGTCAGAGATATTTTATATATTTTATTAATGACTATTCGATATTTATATACTTGCATCTCTTATTTGATAAATATGAAGCATTTGATGCGTTAACAACTTTCAAATTATAGGTTGAGAAACAAAAGGACACGATGATAAAAATAGTCTGATAAATATGGGTGGAGAATATTATGAGTGGTACACAGAAAATGGCAAGCACCAGGACCTTTGCTAAGTTCCTTGAAGAGGAAAACATTGTGGCTCATTACAGGATGCCTGACACATAACAACAAAATTGTGTTGCTGAAAGGAGCATGATAATCAATTTAAATTTGCCTTTATCATTATGGAATGAGGCCTTAAAAAACTTTGTGTATATTTTAAATAGGGTTCGATCTAAGGCAGTCCCTAAGACACCTTTTGAGTTATAGAAAGGACGGAAACCTAGTTTAAGACATGTACATGTATGGGGGTGCCCAGTTAAAGTTGGCAATATGACCCGACTATTAAGAAGTTGGATGAACGAACCAAAAGTGATTATTTTATAGGATATGCAGTAAACTCTAAAGGGTTTAGGTTTTATCATCTCTCACACAGTCCAAGTGTGGTTGAAGCTAGAAATGTAAAGTTTCTTAAGGAGCACAAAACAAGTGGGTGTGACTCAACTCAAAAAGTAAAGTTTCAAGAAGTAAGGGATTCTTTGGTTATACCTTTACATTCAGACAATTTAGTTGTTATTCAGCCTAATTATTCTAACAATGCCAAAGAGCAACAAATTGAGCATCAACAAACTGCAGAGTCGCATCAAGAAACTAAACCCACAATTCATCTAGCAATGAAGCAGTTGAAGTTGAAAGGTCCTCAAGAGTTAAGAAATCAACAATTTCTAGTGATTATGATCTGTACCTTCAAGAATCTAACTATTATGTTGGATTTTATCAAGATCCCAATTCCTTTTCACAGGCCATGGGTAGTAAGAATCCTTCACTTTGGTTTGATGTCATGAAAGATGAGATGAAACCTATGGCTAAAAATGATATATGGGAACTTGTTCCATTGCCCGAGGGAGCCTCTGTTGTGGGATGGAAATGGGTCTATAAGACCAAAAGAGGCTCATCTGGTAGTGGAATGATATAAAGCTAGATTCGTTGTAAAAGGTTTCACTCAGAAGGAAGGTATTGATTACAATGAGACCTTTTCCCGGTTTCAAAGAAAGATTCACTTAGAATAATAATGGCATTAGTAGCTCATTTTGATCTTGAGTTACATTAAATGGATGTGAAAACTACATTTTTGAATGGGGATCTTGGTGAAGAGGTATACATGCGTCAACCAGAAGGTTTTGTGAACTCAGAAAATTAAAATCTTGTTTGTAAGTTAAAGAAATCGAAATATGGAATAAAGAAAGCTTCCCGCCAATGTAACATTAAGTTTCACAATGTCGTCTCTTCATACGGTTTTGTGGAGAACGTCGTTTGTCAATGTATTTACCTAAATATAAGTGGGAGTAAATACATTTTCATGGTCTTATACATGGATGATATCCTTCTTGCAAGCAGGGATTTGGGATTGTTGCACGAGACTAAATAATTTCTTGTGCAGAACTTTGATATGAAGGATATGGGTGAAGCTTCTGATGTTGTTGGCATATAATTTCACTGCGATAGGTTCAAAATAATGCTTGAATTGTCTCAAAGAGACTATATTGACAATGTTCTTGAAAGGTTTAGAATACAAAATTTCTTGTCCATTACAACACCCATTGCTAAAGGTGAAAAATTAAAGGAAGACCAGTGTCCTCGTAATGCATTAGAGCAGGAAGATGAAGAATATTCCATATGCTTCACTTGTTAGAAGTCTTATGTATGCGTTGGTCTGCACTAGGCCTGACATCGCATTTGTTGTTGGAGTACTTGGTAGATATCAAAGTAATGCCGGAATGGATCATTGGAAAGCTGCTAAAAGAGTTCTGCAAAATCTACAAGCAACCAAGGATTACATGCTCACTTACAAACAATATGATAGTTTGGAAGTGATTGGTTATTCAGATTCAGATTTGGCTTGATGTACGGATTCATTGAAATCCCCTTCTGGATATGTTTTCCTTCTTGCTGGTGGTGCTATATCCTAGAGGAGTGCAAAGAAGTCTATAGTTTCCTCATCCACAATGGAATATGGATTTATTGCATGCTATGAAGCTAAATCACAGCCATTATGGTTACAAAACTTCATTACGGGTCTTAGAGTTGTCGATACTATTAATAGACCATTGAAGATTTATTATTATAATGATGCTTCCGTGCTCTTTACAAGGAACAACAAAAGTGGGAGTCGCAGCAAACATATCGACATTAAGTATCTGAAAGTCAGAGATCATGTGAGGAATGAAGACGTCTTTATAGATTATATTAAAGGAGAGTTGATGATCACTGATCCTATGACTAAAAGATTGCCGGCTAAAGTATTTTAGGATCATGAAACTCATATGGGGTTGATGAGCCCATTTTAGGTTTTATCTTTGACTAGAAAGTTTGTTTAGACATTTACGATCATGCATAATTCTTTTGATGTTTTTTAAAGTGGACCTATAGTAGATTTTATGTGTTATTCATAAAGATTTGATACTTGGCTAGAAATAATTGTACGTTGTGATACACTAAAGGAAATGCTTGATAAAAAATTATAACCGCTGTGATTCATGTACCCTATTGTTTTTATTCAAGGATTTACGAAGCAATCAATTCATTCTTAAGTGACTATAAAGTTTATGGCCATCTTACATAGGTCACTAGTAGATTAAAATGTTATGTGGTCCAAGTGGGAGAATGTTAGAAATTCCTCAAGACATAAATATACCACATAAATCAAGTAATAAAGGGTTGCTTAAACTCACATTTTGTAACCTACCTTTGATAAAGGTAGTAAGTGAGTTGTAATTCACCTTTTGATGGAGGTGTTATTCTCATTTTGTAACTTAACATTGATGAAGGTAGTAAGTGAGTTGCAACCTACCCTTTTATGGAGGTGTTATATTGGGTACTGTTCCTATAACGTAAGTCTCTTGATGGAAGGGATGGGAAGACTTACCATTTAGAGAGGATCCTAGCCTAGCCTAGCCTATATAAGTGCTTTTGTTGTTCCATCAAACACACAACTTTAGACAATAGGTGATAGGCCAGAAATCCTTCTCTTCCTTTCATCCAATACTCTTGTTTTCTTCCAACTCTCAGTAGGGGATCTCAATCGGTTGTTCAAACAATATGACCAGAGGTATATTTGTTCTTAAAATGTGTAGTTATAAATTGTTTATTACTATTAATGCATTTTAATTATTTTATTAACATGATATACTACACAAAGATACGTTTTTTGTCAATGCCTTTTATAATATCATACTAATTAAATATTGGTTTGAAGGATTCATCGGCAGACATTCGATCGATTTTGAATAATCGTTGTCTGAAAATTGTGGCCAAGGTTGAAAAATCAACCCTTTAGAATTTGGAAGAAGTCATCCACATGACGTGGTGATTAGGGAGTCTTCCTCCAATAGGTTATCTCATCATTTTATAAAAATATTCCTATCATTCAGTATGTTGTGAGGTAATAAAGCATTGTGGATAACTTAGGGGTTTTCTTTGCATGTATGAATTTGTTGGAGAAGTCTTTCTTCCATGTTATCTCTCTTCGGACGAACAAGGTTCTTTGAGAAATGGATTGGAGTATTGGAAGGGTTGTTTTTTCCTAAACAATTACTATCTACGACTTTAGGTAGACATACCTCTCACTCATCAATACACTCAAAAAGTAACTATTTACTAGTTTCGATTCATGAATATAACCTAAATCAAACCTTTCAACCTAGTCAAGTTTAGGTACTGCATACCGACCTTTAGTAACATTAGTGTATAAAAATCCCCAAAGTACTCTCACATTTTGTTACATCAACTTTATCTAATTCAGTACATATAGCCTTGCTATGTATTCAAGCTTAGTTACATTTTCTTTGTCTAATTTAATATATTAATCTATATATTCAAGTTTAGTAACATTTGCTTTGTCTACTTTAATACATTAAAGCCTTATTGTGAATGTATCATTTTTATCTTACAATTAACTTTGTCTTACAATTTGTATATTAGTTTCAAAAACTACTTACCTGTGTTGGTGGGAGGTCGTCGCAGTACCTCTCAAAGTTACAATTTATAAGCCCTTTTTGTTTACTAACTACAATTAAGTAGATAGTGGCAAGTCAGGGTCATCCACAGAGAATATGGATATTCCTAAGGGTTTACACATATAAGGGTTCATATAATCCTATATATAGATATATACATACATATAAAAGCATGTAAGGGGGGGGGGGGGGGAGTTAGCGTTGGTTTCCTAAGTTATGAAAGTAAATACAAAACAACTACTA
>JAULKM010006921.1:0-15031 GCA_032355605.1 Rubia tinctorum | reverse complement strand
GTGCATTGATATCACATCAATGACACACCTCATGAATAATCAGGGTCACAATGTAACATGAATATGATTCTAAAGTCTATAAGAAATTACCATCTAACCTAACTTGGAAACTAATTATATAAGGTAACTATCATTTATAACATTTCATACAAGAAAAATGTTTCTATTTCCTTATAAGAATATTCTTTTTCAAATATCAAATCAAGCAACTACCTTTTCTTTTTTTTCCATTACCTGATTTCCAAATTAACAACTAAATGAGTTTGTGATAAACTATAAGACTTTATTGTGGTGCATTGATATCACATTAATAAAATCATAATAACATTTTTTTAATATTTTATCATGCTATCAGAATTTAAAATTGTGAATCTAAACCTTAAATTTTCCGATGTTGTTTCCTCGAGCTGCCATCACCAGTGACGACAGCGCGTGACATCTACGCGCCGTTGTCGCCTTGACCGTAGCTCACCATTCAACCACTAGAGACTGCTGCCTCCGTAGCTATGCTGCTGCAGTCGCTGAACCAATTTGCTGCTTTTCGATCTTGTACACGTCGCATGTGACTTCCATGTGCCGCACCCGAGCCTCACGCACCACCACCTATTTTTTCATGTGTCGCCGCGTCTTGCCATCGATCCGATTTGCCACCGAAGATATGATCCGATCCTGCTACTAAGTCGAATCTTGAATCTGAATCCACCTGTGATGCCGCAGAACAAGCTCTCATCGCTGTTGTTATCTGCTGCCCGCCGCTACCTGCTGTTGCAGACTGATTTCTACCGATTTCCAACATGTCGAATTCTGAATCTGATGTCATTGCTACTATTGCTAGTGAATTTGAATACCACTCTAGCGGCTGCTACTGATACTGTTGTTGCTGCTAATGCAACCCTTACTGATGTTGAATCCTTTTCTATGGTATTTTTTGATATTTTTTTAACGATTAGCAATTTTATAATTTTCTTCGTAAGTTGGACATTTTTTATCATCATGCTCCAACTTGAGGAAGGGTGAAAGGAAATAGAAACCCTTTTCTTGTAGGAAAGACTATAAATGGTAGTTACCTTATAGAATTAGTTTCCAAATTAGGTTAGATGGTAATTTCTTATAGACTTTAGAATTTTATTTCTGTTAGATTTTGATTTGTTGTATCCCTATATATTGTAATCCTCATATCATTGATGAGTTGTGTCATTGATGTGATACCAATGCAACATAATAAAGTCTTTTATATTTTATCAATTTGGCCTAATATCAATTTTATATTTCGATCCTGAATGTTCTTTTTCAAATACCAAATCAAGCAACTATTTTTTCTTTTTTACATTACCTGATTTCCAAATTAACAAACCAAACGCAACCTAAATCCTTGCAATTTTGGTTCTTCATTTTTTAAATCAATCATTCTAAGATGATGGGAAAACGCCTTTCGGCGATTACAATGAGTGGAATTGTCATTCAAACTAACTAGCATCTAGCAATTATTAACTTATTGTAAGGATATCTACATGAAATGTCAACCAGACTGAACGTCTGTACTATTCCGCGAAAAGTATGACCACTTGGCAAAGAGGAGTGTATCACACATAAATATCACTACGCTAACACATGTATCTTCTACAACTGTAACACCACTTGATCCAACCACAATCAATGTTGTCCAAACGGTAAACAACTTGAAAAACACATATCTGAAGAATCCAAATTAATGTGAACAAGCAGATTACGACGTAGTGATATTACACAAAACAACATAAAATCACAAACAAAATTACGACCACACAATTTGAACAAGCAGATTGAGAACAATACATCAACGTGAACAACTACATCAAGTTATCATCATGAATACAACGATCTAATCTCGATTAGGTTGAAGAACAAAACTAATCTCGATTAGGTTGAAGAACAAAACTAATCTCAATTAGGTTGAAGAACAAAACTAATCTCGATTTGGTTGAAGAACAAAACTAATCTCGATTTGGTTGAAGAACAAAACTAATCCGTGGATAAAAATTTCACACTTTTGAATTATCAAAATATAAATTAAAATAAATTGTTGTTTCTCATCTCTCATGATGGAAAGATGGGGAGAAAGTATTAAAAAAGAAGTGGTGCGGCAATGAGGAGAGGATGGAAGGGTTTAATGGTGAGGTATCATGATGAATATTATGATTGTTTCAAATGTTATTTTTGGCTCTTCATTTTCTTAATTAGTAACATGCATATAATGTTTAAAATTTAGTGATATTTTAACTTCATTTTCTTAAATAATAATTAATCTTTTGATGAATTACAACATGAACATGATATTGACAGATTAGTTGTTACTTAATTTTTTCATTCATTTGATAAAAAATGTGAAATATAAGAATTTTTTAATTTCAAAATTCAGTTTCTTTGATTATATATTCTGCTGAAAAGATTGCCTCATCTTTTTAAGTCATGGGGGGAAACTCTATATTGCTCTAATATGATGAATTTTAAGAATTTAGTTGCTGATATTTTGAATTTTATTTATATGAATATATATATATATCTTATAATCAATTAGACATAAATATTTAATAAATAAAAAATAGGTTTTATCCTTGATTTTATAAAATAAATATATTTTAAATTTTAGATTATTGAATGAAGCATATTGATTAAATCAGTAATTAATTATTTATTCAATTTATATTGTACTGCCTCCTGCTTGGTTTTTTATTCACCAATATTATGTTATTTTAATTTATCTACTATCCAATTCTGTTCAATTTAATATATTTTGAAAGAATATGCATTACAAAAAACATAATCTATATATGTTTTTTAAAGGTACCTATAATTTTGAATGAGCCTAATTGCCACATTAGAACAATATGTTCTGGCAGTTTTAAAACTTTTTCTATAATTTTCTTAGAAATTACAAATTAAAATTTGTTAAATTGTTTTATTTCTATACTCCAACAAATTTCTTACGTTAAACACTGTATTTTTTAAGGAAAAAATATTTTTATAACCCTACTTAATTGACATAAGTGTCAATATAACTTTCCAGTGTTTGAAAGTGCAAATATAACCCTAACTAGTTGACATAAGTGCAAAACTACCCATTACGATCAATTTTAGCCAGAATTCTATGAAATTACTATTTTACCCCTCTGAAAATAAAAAAAATTAAAAAATTGTGAGTTGACTTTGATGCCCTTCCTTAACCCTAATTTTCTCCAATCGCTTCTCCTCTTTCTTCTTGCCCTTCTCCTCTTTCTCCTCTTTCTTCTTGTCGCCGACTCTTCTCTTTCTCCTCTTTTTTTCAGCCATTACTTTTCCTTGTCGACGCCATTTCTTTTACCCGTCGATGCATCGGCCAAAATTCATCGTTCGTTCTATCGTTCATCGGGCGTTCTGTTCACTCGTTTGCTAGCACTGGTTCACTCGTTCGTTCGAAAGCACTCTTGGTTGTTTGAGTGACCAGTGAGACGACCGGGCGAGCTTGGCTGCATCGAGTGATCGGTCGTTCAATTGCATAGCATTGGCTATTCAATCGCGTCGTCAACCGCGGTGAGGTGAGCAGAGCGGGGCTAGGGTTAGGGTTTCACGGCGACGGCATGGTGAGCAGCAGCGGGAATAGGGCTAGGGTTTCACGGGGCGGTTAGGGTGAGGGTGAGTGTGAGGGTGAGCAGCAGTCGAGCTAGAGTTTAGGGTTTCACTGCATGAGGGAGAAGTGGTGGGGGCAGTGGCAGGGAAGTTTGGGGTGAGGGTGGCGGCGAGATTAATTTCACGGCGACGAGGTTATGGGTGGTAAGGGTGGTGGTGGGGCTGGCTGGAGGGAGAGGTGGTGGCGGCGGGGATGGAGTGGTGGTGCGGTTGCCCGGAGGAGAGGAGAGGTGGTGGCGGCGACGACAACCTGGTGGTGGTGGTGGCATGAGGGCAAAATTGTCTTAACACTTTTAGGTTTTAGGTCAAAGGACATTTTAGTCATTTTATATTCGGTCAACGCCGGAAATGGTTTTAGAGTTATATTGACAATTAGATAAACTAGTTAGGGTTAGTACTTTACTAAAAATTATTTAAAAATTATATTAGTATTTAGTTATTTAGATAAGATTATATCGGTACATATCCTTTCTAAAATTATTATCTAAAATTCGGCCTAGATGGTTGTTTTGACAGTTACGAGAAGTTTCAAAAGTACGCTAAACCTTTTGTTTAGACAATTTTTTTCCAATTAATCATCCATCTAAGTGGTCTTGGCAAAAGTTAGGCGGCTATGCGGATTTTCATATTTTATTCGTGTTTTACACAACATAATATTAATATAGACAAATATTTTGTTAAATTTATATCAAATTTCATAGGAAATAAATCAATGTGTATAAAACTATTTGAATAAAAACATTATCAAATTCTAACACATAGGAGCATTATTTAGATTACTATACTCTTTTAAATAATCTAAAATATACAAATAATCATAATTTCATTGATACATGATAAATGATATGGCACTATATATGTGTAGAACTAGTGATTAATATTTTTAGAACCTCAGTATATTTTTAATTATTTTTAAAAGATAATTATTACTTAAAATATATTTCATATGAATATTTATTACGTATATACTAGCTGAGTACTATCGCGCGTTGCGCGATATTATTAATTAAAATATTATGATGTATATTTTTTGTCTTACATTTAAATTGAAAACAAAATTTATTTAAAATTTTAAAGTTTAATCATCTTAGGAAAACTATATGAGTTATAAAGTAAAATGATTAATTTAGTTAGAAATTGTTAAATATTGAATACACTAAAAAATAATTAATTTTATGATATTTCATTTAATTTTTTTAAAATTAATTATTTATATGTTGAGATTCATTTTAAAATTTTATCATAATTATGTGTATCTCATTACAATAAATAAAAGTAAATATCAAATGACCTAATTAGTCTCACAAATTATAAAATGTCCTCATTTAACAGTTAGTCGGTCTAAAACAAGACTTTGTCATATATAACAAATACATAATATGTATACATATTTGTATCAAAAGTACTCTATTATGGTATAAAAGAATTCAAACATTTTGTTATTTCAAATTATGTTTTTATTTGGATTTTCTTTAATGATATATATAGATATAGTATGAGGTATTTTTGGTTTTAAATATATGTTTAGAAGTTATATATTTTAACGAGGTATGATTGATTATATATAGTAAGGAATTAAAATTAGTAATTTATTATAATATTAGTATGTTATTTTTGGACAAATTTAGTTTAGATTTGTCAAAATGACTTCAATATCCCCGGCTGACAGCACCAAGCAAAAACTATGGTACATCAAGAGTATAAATTATATGGTGCTTGGGATAAGAGATGGTCTCCTGTGAGGCAGCCTAAACTTTAAGCAGGGGTGTTTATGTAATTCTAACTACTATATTATTAGCTCCAAGAACTTATCTTTATTAATTTTAGAGGGAACTATCTCTAATTATTTTACACAGACCTATCTCGAATATTTTGGAAGAGACTTTTCGTCCAATATTTTTCCACCATTTTCCCACAAGCTACGATCTGTAAAAAAAATTTAAAAAAACAAAAATCATTGAAAAAAATATAAACATTAGCAACAACTAGCAAAATATTAACGGAAAATCATAAAACATCAACTAAAAAATTATATAAAATCAAATAAAATCAACAAAATATTAAAAATCATTGATTTCAACCAACAAAACATCAATTGAAAATAATAAAAACATCAACAAAACTTAAATTATCAAATTTTTTTTTAAAAAACTACAAACATCAACCTATATTACAGAAAAGCTAAAAAATCATTTCTTATCATCTAAACTTCACCCGAAAAACGAAAAACGTCAACATAAGTAAAAAAAAACTACAAAACATCAACCATATCACTAAAAAGTCTACAAACACCCATCCCTATCACCTAAAACTCACATAGAAAATGAAAAAACATCAATATGAGAGTAAAAAAAACTAAAAACATCTACTTATATCAAGTAAAACTCACCCAAAATGAAAAACGTCAACATGAGAGAAAAAAACTAAAAACATGAACACTATGGTACCTCAAAAGTATAAATTATTCACTCTGAAAATCATAAAAGATCAACAATTATTTATTTCAAAAACTACAAACATCAACCTATGTCACCCAAAAGGTAAAAAACATCACCTCATAACACCTGAAGCTCATCCGAAAATTGAAAAACATCAACATTAGAAAAAAAACAATACAAACATCAATTCCTATTACCAAAACCTTAGCCGAAAAATGAAAATTATCAACATGATGAAAAAATACAAATATCAATCCATATCACCCCAAAAAACTATATAACATCAACTAATATAAATTAAACCTCACTTGAATAATGAAAAATATCAACATAAGAGAAAAAAACTACAAACATCAACAAAAAGTTCAATCCATATCACCCAAAAAATACAAAACATCAGGTCATATCAATTAAACCTCACCTGAATAATGAAAAATATCAACATATATAAGAAGGGAAAAAAGTTACACACATCAACAAAAAGTTACGATACCTCAAGAATAAAATTCTTCAAAAAAGGACCTGGTGGGATTTGAACCCAGGTCTGTAACCTCAAAGCCTAGAGCAATAACCACTACACCAAAAGCTCTTATTGAACATACACTCAATCAAATAATATTAAACTTCAGCATGTACATCAAGAACATAAAATTTTCAAAATAAAGGTCAGAGTGAAATTCGAACCCCAAACCTCTAATCTCAACAACAAGAGTACTAACCACTACACCAGAGAACATTTAACAATCATAAACTCTGTCAAATAATATTAAAGCTCAGTATATCTCTATGAAAAATAATTAAACCTGACCTCCAGAACCTCAGTCACCGTTCGTTGTCGTTTCCACCGTCGTCTGCTAGGTGCGTGCATCTTACGCATTGCCTTTTTAGTGTGCATCTCACGCGCCTTCACTTCTTCAGTATGCTGCTTCAGCTTCTACCGGCGAAAATGTCTTCTCCAGTGGCCATCCTCTGTCTCGATGCCGGAACCCTAACTCAACCGCTGCAATTAAACGATGCCGCTACAATTGTTGTTTGTTTTGCTCCGGTCGACAACGAAGACAACGATACCGAGATCTAAAAAGCATAGTCGCCGCTGCAATTGACCACTTCCGTCACTGTGCTCCGTCGTGGATTCTCCGTCAATGTGCACCGCCGTGGATGCGCCACATTGTTGAATCGTCGGAGAAAAATTGTCGGATGCGCCGTCATAGAAGAATCACTGGAGAAGAATTGCCGGGAAGAATCACTGTTGAACTGCTAGATGCGCCACTACGGCAGTGCCTCTTGCGGCGGAAGAGAAATCGTTGGCGGAAGTAGAAGGAACAGAGTGGTTCACAACGGCGGTAGAGTGGTTAGCGGCAGTTTTCGAGAAACGGAGGAGGAAGACGACGGAAAAAATAAACGAAAATTCTAGAAAATTATAATATTTATATAGTTTTTTTGATAATTGCACAATAGATCTTTAAATTTATTAGCATATTAAAGAAAACTCCATCTCAAATGAAATTTACAATAATTGCACAATAAACTCTGATTTAAAGTTTGAGATGGATAAAACAAGACTTTATGTATATATAAATGTATAAATAATTATAATACTAAAACCAACTAAATTGGATTGATCAGAATCATCTAGGCGCTATGCAATAACAATCTGCTCGCCTAATTCCTAGCCTGTTTAGAAACTTGATTGTTATACTAATAAAAATAAGAGCAAACGATTTCAGTAATATCATCATTAATAAAAATAAGAGCAAATGATTTCAGTGGTCATTAAGCTATTACCATCGTTCACCTTTGACCCCTCATTTTTTAAAATACTTTTGGCCCCTCAACTTATAAAACTGGTGAATCGTGGTCATTCCATCAAGTCAAACCATCAACTTAGGTCAAAGCGTCAATTTTAAGGGCAAAATTGATATTTCCCATCGTTCTTTTCCCTTTTTATTTTTCATTTCCCTTTTTCATTCCTTTTTCTTTTTCCTTTCCTTTTTCTTCTTTCCTTTTCTTTTTTCCCTTCCCCTTCCCCTTCCCCTTCCCCATTCCGTCACTAGAACCTCCGGCCCCTTGAAACCCTAATCCCCACGTCGACCGCCGCCGTCGCCACTCTTCAGCCACCCCAAACTGATCATCCACCTCCTTATCTCCTTCTCCCTCAACCCAAACTGGAGCCTCAAGCTCACATGCTCCCTCCAATCAGAGACACTCTGACTTCCATGGGTCTCCCCGTCTTTCACTTCGACCACCTCCGCCACCGCCTCCACTCTTTGACTACCCCAAACCAATCATCCACCTCTTCATCTCCTTCCCCCTAAACCTGAACTAGAACCTCAAGCTCACCTGCTCTCTCCAATCCGAGACACTCTGATCCGAAACCTCAAGATCGTCCGTCCGAGTCGGTTCTAGGTCAACCCACGTTTTAAATGGAAAGGAAAAAGACTACATCGAGCTTGAGAGCCTTATGGTTTAAGTGAGAGGTACATTGGGATCATTCAGAGAGGCGGCGCGTTGTCGAGGAATCTGGCGGTGAAGAAGGAAACAGCCTGCGGGGTGGCATCAGTGGTGATGTACACTGAGGGTGAGAAGTTCCGTGGATGGGTGGAGAGGGGAACTGTTGTGAAGGGTATAGGGGACCCGGGTCGGAGGGGAAGGAGATGAGGAAGCAAATAATCTATTTGGGGTGGCTAAAGAGTGGCGGTGACGGTGGTCAGAGTGAGAATGAGGGTTTCAGGAGGCTAGAGGGTGGTGATTATAGTGGCGGAATGGGGAAGGGGAAAATAAAAACAAAGGAAAAGGAAAAAAGAAAAATAAAATGGGAAATGTTAATTTTGAACTTAAAATTGACGTTTTGACCTAATTTCACGGTTTGACCTGACAGAATGATCAAGATTCACCAGTTTTATAAGTTGATGGGCCAAAAGTTTCAAAAAAAAGATGAGAGACTAAAAGTGAACGATTGTGATAGTTCATGGGCCACGAAAGTCATTTGCTCTAAAAATTAACTCAAGCATCCGTGTATGAACTCATAAACTATTAAAACAATTGAGTTTCTATTCGTCCCAGTATATTAAACTTAATAAAACCCCGTATTAAAATATATATTTTTACGTTCATATTTTTAGTTTTCACTCTTCCTCTTCATTTATCAACTCCATCCTCAACCATCATTTTATCTATTCACCCCTCCACTCACTAGTGTTTCGGCTTCCTCTCTAATCATTACCCCAACCACCATCGTTGGCGGAAACCAAACCCCAAACTCCCCCATTTCGAGCCACCCGAGTCCCTCTCTGTGATTCCTTTAGCACCCTCCACGTGTCCCACAAACTCCCATGAGTGAGCCACTGAAAACGACGCAATGGACAAGCTTTTTTGTAGGAAGGTGGTACCCCATGGAAAAGCCCTCCACAGGGAGGTAGTGCACCACGGAGAAGCCCCATGTACGAGGTGGGTGTCACGGCTTGGTTGGATGGTCTGCATCGGTTGTTGGGTATAGTATTTTAATCTCGACAGTGGTTTAGGAGTATGTGTTAGAGGTGGTGATGGTTGAAATTTTGGTCGTGTTTTTTGGGATGAGCATGGGTCGGGTCTGAATCAAGTCTAATAAAATTTGGATAGAGACCCAAAGAAATTTAGTAAGACTCAAATCAGGTCTGGATAAGTTGTTGGAAAGGACGATGCACAAAGAATGATTGTGTCGATAATGTCCAATGTCTCTTATCTGCTGAACTGGTGGTTCCTTTTCACGTCTTTGTTCGTCAGCTATGTTGAACTTATTTTCGTTGGCAGTTGACTCAGACGAGGAAGATCCCTTTAAGGCTTTTCTCAGCTTTGTTAGACTCGTGCAAGTTTCCCAATCTCTTGAGTAAAGATTAATTCTCCTGTACGAGGAGAACGAAGCATAAACCAGAAGAAGGTGAAAACAAATAAAAGAATTTAAAGAAAAAATACTGCTTAAAACTAATTCCTGACAGAGAAGCCAAAATTTGGTGCGTCGTTTTTACACCAAAAATAATTCGAGCTCTAAGCTGAATTTTCAGTTCAGGATTTTGCAGTTGGTATAGGCATACTGATCAGTATAGCTGCGAGCAAGTTTGTTTCCCAAGAGATTGACGAGACTTTTTCATTAGTATTTAATCTGCGAATTCGTAACCAAGGTAACCAAATGGGGGATGGTGAATAAGAAAAACTAAAAATTGAGTAAAAACGAGAATGGGGAATTGTACAAATTGCAAAAAAAACAACTATAATGAGAAAATTCTGTTTCCGACCAATTCTGTGCTGGTTTTCTACCTCGATCCTTAATGCAAAACTGCATTTAAATACATGCACACGAATTGGTTATAGTTGCAAGAAACCAATATTTCATTACCTTGTCAATAATAAGGAGGACGTCTCACCAACTATTTCTCTAACTGACATATAATCTAAGAGACGCTCTATAAATTTAATATGCTAGCAGCATTAAGAATGAGAAAGACCCAAATCATAACCAACAAAGTCTGGTGCATAATTGTTAAATTAAGACCGTTGATCCCTTAAATTGCCGCTGATTGAACTTGAATCACAATTACGGATGATTGGTTCAATTGAAATTAAATTAAATAGCATGCTATCAAATATTGCACACTACTCAATAACATGAAAGTAATCATAAACATTATATTCAAGAACAAAATATGCTAGCATGCAATCAAAGGATAAAAACTAATTAGATCTCACGGGAATCAACGCCGGTACTTTCTTGATCTTGACCAGTAAAAATGAATTTAGCCAGAAGACATAATTAAATTAAGGGATATTTACATTTAAAACCCTAACTTTAGGTTGAAAATGCAAATATAACCCTGCAATTTCAGAAAGAGCCAATTAACTCCAACTAATTATTGTATGTGCTAATCTAACCCTAAATTTCAAAAATAATAATTGTGCAAATATAACCAAACTCTCTAATTCCAGCATGACCAAAAAATTAAATGACAAGAATACCCTTATAACAAACCTATCTTTCTTCTTCAAAACGTTGCCACCGCTCCACCGCTGCTGCCGCCAAGCTCCACCACTTCCGCCGCCAAGATCCCCAGCCGTACTCCGCCGTCGCCGCCATCGCCGCCCTCACTGTAAGAAACCCTAGAGCCTCCTCCCCTCCCCAGCGGCACCACCTCCTCATCCCTCTCCTCAGCGCCGCCACCTTCTCCTCCCTCTCCATGCCGCCCTCACTATTGGAAACCCTAACGCCTGCTCACTCTCCCCACAGCTACATCTTAGCGCTTCCTCCCAAACCCTAACTCATTGTGCAACCACCACCAATAGAGAGAAACGACGGGGCTTTGTGACGACCTCGTCGAGCTCTCCACCAGGCTCCTCTCTGATGGCGTCGGTCTCGTCGACCCTCCACCGGGCTTCTCTCCAATGGAGACGACATCATCGACCCTTCATCGTGCTCCTATTCGACGGCGTAGCGAGCCTACGTCTCTCCAACGGTGATGCTTTCCCGGAACAGGGAAGAAATGTGGAATAAGGTGAGTTATTGTTTGGTGGAATCGGAAGAGAAAGGGGGAATAAGGTGGGTTGTTGATTAAAGAGAGACTGCAGAGGAAAGGTCTTCCTTTTTTTCCTTTTTAAATTTTTTTTAAGTCAAGGGTAAAATTATATTTTTACCAAAATCTGACAAAATGAAAGTTGACCAAAAAGTTAGTAGAGCCGAAGGTTATTTTGGCACTTTCTAATATTGCAGGATTATATTGGCCCTTTAAGGCTAAAGTTAGGGTCATTTTAGAATGAACATTGTAATGAACATTGTCTAAATAGAATGACGAAAAAGCTCCAAACGTGTGAATATTGTTTCTGTGCAAAAAGTTTGTCTACGTATGAATGAAAACCATGGTCTATGGAAAAAATTACTAGCCAAAAAAATAGATAAGAAATCAAATATGTCTTTCTTTATCTATTTAAAATTCAAAGAGATAACAAAATATTATCTCCTAAAATTTAGGAGCTTTCAAATCAATTCAAATTCTTTCCATCGTGATTCTTTCTTCCAATATTTCCATCATTTTCTCCTCTTCCATCTCCATGACTAATGACCACTTCTCTCATATTTCCTGAATAATGGTCAGTATGGGCATACCAACCAAACTCTGTAACAACTTGACAATTCAGCCGTTGAATCTCTAAACTGCAATAAGATTCCAAATAACATAAATTTCCAAGGATTTAATCAACATTTAAGCTCAATAACAACCCAAAACACATGGTAAAATCAACCCAATTACTCATATCTATAGGTTCTGAAAAATCTTCGACTCTTACCCAAATTTGATGGGTCTAATAAGTCTGGGTCTTGGATCTAAAAATAATTTTAGATGAGTCTAACATTTAATTTTTTTTCTTCACAAAATAAAATATATTATCCTAAATAAAAATAAGTCAAATTTAATATGCATGCGTTAATTCTTCAAGAAATTTTTTATCCATTCCAAAAAGTTCAACAATCACATAACAAACCAATATATGAATGAGAGATGTTTGTTTAATTGAGAATAAAAATACAACTTTACTAATCATATTTATTCTTAGCAAAAAATTGAATAGAGTTATATAGTTAACGTATATGAGTCTATCGGTCGGGTCTGAGTCTTAATACTGTAGACCTAGACCTGAACTATTTTTTTTTTAAATCTAGATCTGGATCTGAGGTCTGGAACTTTTAGATCCATATCCAACTCAATGGATCCGGACTTTGTGTGTTTGGGCCAGATCCTAAACTCATACTCATCCTTAGTACCGGTAGGAGGTAGGGGATGTCGAGCAGTTGGAAGTGGTGGGTGGTAGTTGTTGTCAAGAGGTGGAAAAAATAGGGAGAGAAAAGTAAAAAATGAAATTATATTTGTGAGTACCAAAGTTTCAGGAAGTAAAATACAGAACAATGAATTAAAAAATCTAATAAATATTTTGATTAAATTATTGTGAAATATATCTTATACAAATATAACTAAAACATAATATTACAAAACTGAAAATGAAAACTCATACCTTCTTCACATCAAACACTTTCTCTTCAAAACAACACTATATAAATTATTTGTTCATTTAAATAATAGTTCAACACAAAGTTTTGTCTTAAATCAATTAACTAATAGGTGGGATTATTTTATATTAAGTGTAACTAATGTGGTAATTTGATTTTTTTTTAGATAGAAGTACATTTTTAACCCTATAATTTTTTTTAAAGTTCAGATATAATCTTATAAAATTTGAAAGTGCAAATTTAACCTTGAACTTGATTATCTAATTGTCAACGACCAATTTGGCCGGAAATAAGTAAAAAGATTATTCTACCCTTGTTTCCTACTACCTAATTTTTTTCCTTTTTCTCCTTTCTCGTTCTTTTCACCTTCTCTGACAAGAAGGGCGAGCGCCACCGCAGAGCACTGCCGTCTCCTCCAGCATCACCTACCACCTCATCGAGCACCACCTACCTCCTCATTGAGCGCCACCTACCTCCTTCCGTTGCCGACGAGAATGGTGATGTTCCTGTCGGATTTTGCCCTGGAAGAATACGGGCACTTGAGATGTAGTAGCCGACCACATCTTCCCATCAAATTTCCCATTAAAATTTTCATCGATTTTTGCCCGTCGAATTGCGATGTAGTAGCCGGAGATAAGAGCAGGACCTAACCAAAATTTTTCTTGAGAGAGATCCCAGCCTATGGCAGTGGTAGCGCCGCCACCGAAGCAAATGGAAAGAGTGTCGCGGGGAACCACGTGGTTGCGGTGGGGGTTGTGGAGAGGATGCGGTGGGGTGATTTAGGAAGACGGTGGTGGTTTAGGAAGAATTACGCCCATGAGAGATCTCAGCTTACGGTAACGGTGGCGCCACCATCAGAGGGTAGGGAAAGTGTGTCACGGGTGGTGGTGTGTGATGGGGGCACGGTGGAGAGTGTGCGGTGGGGTGATATAGGAAAAATTACTCCCGAGAGAGATCCCAGCTTACGGTGGCGGTGGTGCCGCCATCAGAGGGAGGGGAAAGTGTATCTTGGGTGGTTGTGGTGGGGTGCAGTGGGGCTGTTGAGTGGGGATGCGGTGGGGGTGGGGCGCGGTGGAGAGTGTGTGGTGGTGGGTGGTGATTTAGGAAGAAGGAGGAGAGGTGGAGAAGAAGAGGCAGGGGTATTTTATTTAGTTTTGGAAGGGTCAACATCGGATTGTCTAGCTTCAACTTCGTAGATGGTAATTTTTGGTTTAAATGCATAATTTGTTAATCAGATAGTGTTTATTTTACACTTTCATCATCAATTTAGGGTTAGTTTTGCACTTTCAGATTTTACAGGGTTATATCTGCACTTTTGCAAAATAATAGGGTTAAAACGCACTTTACCCTTATTTTTATTTAGTGCAATGAGTTTCCTATAACATTGAATTTTTAAAAAAATGTATCACAATGTTAAATAATTATAATTTGACACTTAAAGTTATTGAAACAAGATTTTTCATGATTGGTATGACTATGAGTCTGTCTAAATTAAACTGATCTTATGATTGTTAGACCCGACCTAGATCCAATGAGTCTAAATTTTCTTAAACCCATACCCGACCTAGTGGGCCTGGGTCGGGTCCTAGATCCACGCTCATCCCTAGTTGAGAGTCTGACATTGGTGATTGACAATGCAATATCTTAGTATATAAGATCACGGGTCACCTCTACTTAGTACAAATTGGTTTTATGATAGAAACTAATTTTCTTACACTAATGAATATAATAAAAAATAAAAAATATAACTTATTTTAATATTAAATTATTGATTAATACTAAATTATTGAATGGTATAAATTATTATAATACTATAGTACTCGAGCCCGAGACTCGACCCAACAAAATATAAGTGAGTCAATGTTTAAAAAATCGGAAGGAAGGAGTGAGAGAGTAAATTTTATTAAAATTGAAAGTA
>JAULKM010006900.1:0-15031 GCA_032355605.1 Rubia tinctorum | reverse complement strand
GGGCTAGACGCTTATAAGTCGAGTTGAGTGTACCCTGCGGGCTAGACGCTGCAATTCGTGCAACACAAGTGGGTTGGACGAGATCCCCATTTGGTTAAAGATCCAATTTTCCGCAATCCAGAGTCTTCGTAAGGAGATTCATATCACCTTGATTTTCCTAATAAAAACCTGAGTAACGTTTCTATTGACATAGAAATCACTCTAATTAATGTTTACCTTTTGGCCTGAAACATATTCAAAATGGATGAGAAACCTTTTAATTATTTTCAAATTTAGAGGATTACCCTTTAAAAATAACACCGTGTCATCAGCATAGCTCAAGTGTGTTATATTTGGGCAGCCCCTTGCCATATTGAAGAATTTGAGGTGTCCCACCTGAAAAAGATGCTTCGAAGGTCTAGTAAATGCCTCCGTTAAGATGTTAAATAGAAAGGGGCTAAGGGGGTCATCTTGTTTAATCCCTCTTGTGGATTTGAAAAATCCACAAGGGGATCCCCTTATTAATACTGAAAACCAAGCAGATGTAATAGAGTTGAAGACATTTTTGACAAATTTTCCATGAAATCCAAACCTAAGCAGTACATAATTAAAAAATCCCAAAGAAACCCTTTCAAAAGCTTTGATCATGTCAAGTTTGATAATAACATTTTTCTTTCCTATCTGCTTGTTTAGGAGTTTCATCATCTCTTGCACGAGGATCACATCATCCACTATGTCTCTACCTTTTAGGAAGGCAAACTGCTCTACTGAGATAATCCTAGGCATAAAAGATTTCATTCTTTCGATTAAAATCTTAGAGAAGATCTTGTTCAAAAAAAATTGATAAGGAAATAGGCCTGAAGCCTGCAAAACTACCTAGATTAATGACCTTTGAAATTAGGGCTATCCAAATGCTGGATATGGCCTTGGGAATAGGAATTCAACTAATGAACTCATTAAAATCCTTTAATAGATCTTTTTTAATGATCTCCCAGGCTATAATGTAAAAGTTCCCATTAAAACCATCAGATGCAGTTGCAACGTCTTTATTTATTCCTTTAATGGTAAAACCTAACATCCCCATTTCATTCTGTGGTTGGGTCCAATTAGTTTTCACCATATCTAGAAAACCTTCCCTCTTAGTCCACATGTCCTGAAACCTGAATGGTTTTGGCTCCAGACAGTCCGATTTCTTGATTTCTACTAACATTAGTGACTGATCTTATGTTGTTTTGTTGAGTATATGAACTGATGTTCGTGGATATTGCTCTAACCACTCCTCAACAACCAAACATCTATCCAACCTCTCCCACACAGGATCATGGATTCCATTATCAGACCATGTAAACCTATTACCTACCACATTAATGTGTTTCAAGTTTTTAGAACTAATAAAATCAGCAAAGTCATTAATGTGGTTTATATTAGGTGTACTGGACCCTTTATATTCATCAATAGAGGCAATAGTATTAAAGTCACCCATTAATAGAGTAGCATTAGTTTCCATTTGCAGGAGCTGGTTCCATAAAACTTGTCTCTCCACTCTGGAATGCAAAGCATACACAAAAACAGCCTCCCATAAGAACTGGGCAGTGAAAACAAATTTTAACAGCAAGGAATTGTTCCTGACTTTCCTTAAATGTAACAGTATAGTCATCTTTCCATAACAACCATATTTTAGAATTCAAAGAAGACATGGAACAAAATTAAGCATATTCTTTATAGCTTCGAGTTGATGAAGTTTTTTCTTAGGCTCAATTATGCACAATAGATTAACATTATACATTTTGATGAGCCTTTTGAGCCTCTTAACAGATGTGGACAAACCTCTCACATTCCATACCAGCATGTTATATTTTTATGTGAATCAACCATGATTACCCGAGGAAGAGCTTCTTGAATTAGACCTCAAAGTCATTTTATTAATCTGATTAAAGAATCTATTTTTTTTCAGTTTTAGGAATCTCATTATGTGCTGAAGATTGTGTTAGATTATCATCCACAGAATAGGAGGACTTACCTGGTGAGAGAATTCCTTCAGTTTTGCTACCATCCATTACCTGGTCTTCTTTATTGGAGTCTGTGGATTTCCTTTGATCTTGCTCAATATTGTATGGAGAGGATTCCTCATCTGATTCATCAAAAATGCTGAACCTATTTTTCAGCATTCTATCAACACTAAATAGATGGTCAGGTTGTAACTGATTTTCAGTTACATGTTTAGTTACAGCCTTACTAATGTCAATATTATCAGATGAAAACTTAAGGTTTGACTTGAATTCCATTTTTTCAAACACTGAATCATTTTTCCTCTGAGATTCTAAATTAATGATTATAGGATTAGGATCCTTCAAAACATCAATATTTTCAAAGGATTGGGACTTGGACATGATTGTGACTACTCTCCATTCTTCAGTCCTAATATGGCTTTTTTTCTTTTAACCATTTTTAAAATGTCCCTGGGTTACATGGCTGAGAATTCATTTGGGACTTATCCATTATGATTTGTTGATCCAATTCTTGATTTTGATTATCAATTTTTTGAACTCTAATAGCACAATCAGTATCAATGCTATGTTCACTAGAGTCCCAGACATGATTATTAGTGTGTGAATCATCAAGCTTCTTAGTCCAGGTCATTTTTTTCATACCAACTCTACAGTTAGACTTATGATGCCCTAACCTTTTACATTTAGAGCAGTATTCAGGCACATCTTCATACTCTATTGTATATTTTTCATTTTGTTCAAGAGAGCCTAATCTAATAGTAGCCGGGATTGAAGCTTGCACATCCACTTCCACACATAGTTTGATTGCTGATGGACGATGAGGGCTTCTGTAGCTGCATCCATCTTTATATAGGTGACAATTGAATTCCCTATTGCTTGAATGGAGGCAGAGTTGTAGTAGTACAGTGACACATCTCTAATTGTGAGCCAGACTGGGACAACCGACGATTCTGTGTCTAGAGAAAACTCTAGAGTCCATTTAAGGACCTTCATTGTTGCGCCATTAAACACCCATCGTGCTTTCATCCTGCATCTTTGATAGTATGTTACCTCTTAGAATCTGATGAGAATGTGGTGATGGTCAATAGCTCTCAATTGATAGCGACCACTGAATCTGATGGTCTTGAATCCAGCTTCGATTACATCCATTCTTGGTCTTCCTCTATGGAACTTTCTAATCAGTGCGTTTGAATAATGTGAGGATAACTTTTGGATTGAGAGTACAGGCAAGCCAATTCACCTTTGAATTGTCTGGTTGGGTTTAACTCGGGATTGGAGGGCAGGTCTTTGGATATTTGGGGGCTCTTAGTAGCTAGCGCCTGGAGGAGCGTTCTAGGTGGTGGAGGCGGCTTCGCCGTTGCCGGTGCAGCCATGGTGGCTGCTGTGGAAGGCAGTTGTTACCGTTAGATTGTCAGGAAGGAAAGAGTCGTTAGAGAGAGAGTCCTGAAGAATATTAATAGAGAACAACAACTATTCTGAAATGTCAACTGATAAAGGAACTCAACAAACACACAACCAAATCCATTCGTGATATCACAACCTTTCCTACTTTCGACACTAGTTCATAAATCGCTACATCTCCCGATGCCGAGGGATTCCAAAACCTAAATTGTTTCCGATACGAGAAGTCCACTCTACTAATCTCTATTCCAGGCTAGAGGAGACCTGGTGTGTCGTTTTACACCAAAAATAAATTGAGCTCTAAGCTGTATTTTCAGTTCAGAATTCTGCGGTCGGTATGGGCATACATACCAGTAAAGTTGCGAGCAAGTTCTTTTCCCAAGAGATTGGCGGACTTTTTCCTTAATCTTTAATTTACGAATTTGTAACCAATGTAACCAAATAAGGATAGTGAATGAGAAAAACCAAACTTTAGTAAAAAACGAGAATGAGAAATTGTTACAGATTGCTAAAAGATTCAACTGTGATGAGAAAATTATTGTTCTGGTCAATTCTGTACTGGCTTTCTATCTCGATCCTTGATGTAAAGATTATTTTAAATGCATGCACACAAATTGGTTATAGTTGCAAACAACCAATCTTTCATTACCTTGTCGATAATCATAAGGACGTCCCACCAACTATTTCTCTAAGTAACATATAACCTAAGAGGCACTGTATAGATTTAATATGCTAACATTAATAATGAGAAAACCCCAATTCATAATCAACAAACTCTGACGCAAGATTATTAAATTAAGACTGTTATTTGCTACCACTGATTGAACTTAAATTACAATTATAATTGATTGGTTCAATTGGCATTAAATTAACTAGTATGCTATCAAATATTGCGCACTGCTCAATAACTTGAAAGCAATCATTAACATTATAATGAAGAACAGCAGATGCTACCATGCAATCAAATGATAAAAACTAATTAGATCTCATGAGAATCGACACCAATACTTCCTTTATCTTTACCTGAAAAGATGAATTTAACTAGAAAACATAATTGAATTAACAATCAAAAGCATAAAAATAAATAATGAAAATTGTTTGAATAAAAATCTGAAACGCTGCATCGTGGATACAACGTTCTGAGCAAAGACCGTTTTCGTACGAATTTTTCTGTGCGTGAATAGTTTTGTGCGTACGAAAGAAAACTAAGTCTGGAAAAATTACTACCGCTAAAAGATAGATAAGGAATAAAATATGTGTTTTCTTATCAATTTAAAATTTAAAGAGATAAACACAATATTCTCTCTTAAAATTTAAGAGTCTTCAGATTCTTTTCCAACAGTATTTTAACTTGCCATAATTTCAACCTGAATAATTCATCGATTCTCCTACATATCCATATTTTTCTCATCTTCCATCTCCAAGCACAAATGACAACTTCTATCATGTTTCCGGAATACTGGTCGTTATTGGCATACTGACTGCAAACTGCAGCAACTTGGCAATTCAGCCTCTAAATCTCTAAACTGTAATGACATTTCAAATAACACATATATATATATATATCCGAGGATTTACACAATATTTTAGCTTAATAAAAACCCAAAATACACGGTGAAATAAACTCAATTAAACAACCCCACACTTAGATTATGTTAACCCTCGAGCATATGCAAATGCAAAACATAAATGTAAACGTGAGACTAAAAAAACTAAGCAGCCCTAAAATAAAAAATCATCATAGTTAGAATCAAAACACAATCAACCATCATACCACAAACCATTCCCCTTTGATAATAAAATCACATCATCCTCACATTTTAGTAAAAAAATATGCAATAAAATCCAGCCTCACCAAAGATCACCCAACATCTCTCAAAATCATAATCAGGTCAATCACACCAATCATATTCAATACTCATCACAATAGGTTTGCATACACCATTATCTCCACCGTAGTAATTGAACACTTGCGTATAATCAATGAGGTCTTTATCAAGGTTTTAACAGGGTTAGGGTAGAAAAGATGGGATAAAAGGAATACAAGGCTAAAAATCCAAGAATATGCAATTAATTCAGTATCACCCTCATACTCATCTATGTACATACTTCAAATAAAATGCAACATTGATAAGTAACAAAGTATACACATCACTATCAAGAACTGAACCATGACCATATTACTCCCAAAATTTATAGCCTAAATATACTGCTGACAATATATATATATAATTTTTTTTTTCAGTTTCAGGTTTATTTTTTGGGTAGCAGCTTTTACATTATTTTTTTGTCATACAAAAACAATAATATCATGTCAAAACTACATATACACTTCCCCAATAAATGTAAGTCCAAACACTCTATTCTCCATCTATTAGCACAATAATCTCAACCATATCTAACCCATCATGCAATCCCAATTCATATCCTAAGCGATAATAAATTACTTATACATTCTCAGGGGGTTAAGAAAAGGTTAAGGTTCTTGGTTAAATATTTAGTGACTGAAAATATTAAAGAAAGAATTTTCTGGCTTCACTAGAGCAAGCTAGGGGATCAATGCAAGGATGAAAATATATAGTGGAAGCTAAGTGTGGCTCATTTCTATATGCCTCTCATTTTCATACTCAAGTATCAATAACAGCCTCGAAATCATGGCAAAAACCAAACAATGAATATAAAAATATGATCACCCAACAAAGAGATAAAGAGCTACTTAGATCATCATTTTTTTTCATATATGCCTATATATGTTCCGGCTTTTTCTCTTTAAGACTAAAATCCTTACAATATATCTAGTTTTATAGAAAAATAACTTATTGCACATTCGTCATCCTAGAATATATTCAAGGAATCCATGAATTCGTTCACAAAGGGAAAGACTCATTCATTCTTACCACAAACCAAATTTTAATTCTAACAATTCAGATTTTTAATTCAAGGTTGCCTTTTGACTCAAATGGTGAAAAAAATACTGAAAATATTTTTGTGTTTTCTGATTTTTTCTGAATTTTTTTCAATAATGAAAAACAACAAATTAATGATGTTACCCCTCTGCCCCACACTTAGACAACACAATGTCCTCGTTGTGTAAGAAAGAGATAACATATGCAAATTAATTAGAAAATATGATGTTCTGCAATTACTCTACAAATGTACTAAAATGCAACTAAAAACAAATGAAAAGAAGGAAAAGACAATGCTCCCTGGGCGGCTATTTAGCCTTGGGGTCAATCGGTGAATCCTGATCTGTATAGGCATTATGACTACTTTGGGCCAAAAAATTCTGCACTAATCCTTGGACCATTTCAACAAGAAGTTGCCGTTGTACTTGGAATTGCCTTTGTTGTTCGTGGAGTTCTCTTTTTAACTCAAGGACATCTTTGATTTGATTGGACAAGTTTACCGCCCACTGAGGAGTGGCAACCCCAAGTCCACTGTGCACCCTAGTCGCAACTAAAGTACCTGTAAAAGAAGTGGAAAATCTGCTTGGGGTAGAACTCTAGGCTCAAACAACTTATACTTTCCATATGTGGTGTCAAGATAAACCAACTTCATTCTTTCCAAAGCATGCATGTCAATTCGACTAGGTTGCAAAGCAAAGAGATCACTGGTCACATTATACACACCCAACCGTTTAGCAAGTTTGGTTATCGAATCTCCTAGGGCTAACTTCTCTTTCATGTGAGTGCAGTTATATTTGAATTGTTTGAGGAGTCAATAACCAAAATTCACTTTATGTTCACTCCACGTATTGTACAACAAAGACACCTCATCTTGAGTGACCACATTAGCAACAGCTACTCTACCAAATAAGTTATATGTCAAATATCGATGACAAATTCTTAATGCACCACGTTTGATTGATGTACTTTTTTACATATTCTTAACATGAATAGGTTCAGATGAGATGTCACTCCACTCTCCATTCACAAACTTAGCATAACGAGGGCCAGGCACAATATCATACTCACAATAAGCATCGGAAGAAGTATTCTCAATAGATTCAAATCCCAATAGTACAACCAAATCTGTGATAGATTTACTCCAAGTTTTCTCCTCTAACTCAAATGTGGAAAAAAAGTGGGAGAAAATACATCCACATTCTTCATCAAATTCTTACACACGGATGAGCTATAAAATTCTAAGCACAGATTTTGACATACTGGTTGATTAACACACAACAACGCACCCCAACCAATGTGAAAAAAGATAAAGCTTTAATTTCATTTTTAACCTCTAAATCACGCAAAGTGCGTCAGTCAATTTCATGTCATTCCACAAGAGGTCTATTGTTAAAAAGAGAACCTATCAGGTCGGATAAGGGCTGGAGTTGGGAAGCTGAATCTCCGAGCTGTGAAGTTTCAGCCGCATCTCCAAGGTCACTTTCAGATTCATCAGATTCATGTTCGGGAGTTGGAGATTTCTCGAGTTCCAAACTCTTCTTCTTGAGCTTAGTGCCTGTAGCTTTAGGATTTGGAGCTGAAAGCTTCCAACGGGCTGGCTGCCTTGGCTCCGGTGAAGGCTGGCGGTGCTTTGTACTTGCTTTCGTTGGAGAAGGAGTCTTACTTGGCTCTTTGTTCTTCCAAACAATTTGCCGACCCATGGCAGCGGCTTGGTTGAATGCTCGTCGATGTCGAAAGGCAGCCAATGGTCGCTGGATACTTGTGAAAACAGGGACGAGTGGAAGGGCCCTCCGGAGTGAGGTGGCGCACAGACTCAGCTCGGCAAAGCTCCGGTGGGTGTGAGCGTGCAGGTGTTGCAAACCTCCGGTGGCTGGTTGTTCACTGCTGGAGCTCCTCTGTTCTCGTGCTCAGCTGGTCGGCGATGGAGCTCCGGTGGTTGCTCGGCGTAAGGGAGAGAATCGGCGGCATAAGAGAGTGGCGCTGGGAAGACGCGCTCGACGGAGGGCTTGAGGTGATAAATGGAGAAAAGAAATGGCGGACGGTGGAGCATTAATAGAGGGTGGTGGGTTATGTAACGGAGAATAGCTGAACAACATCTAAAATGGGAGGGATTTGGGTTAGGGTTAAACTTTTTGAAATTTGCTCGAGGGTCCTCCAAACTTTATTCCTTTTGTAAAAACGTCCACCCACTTCTTAATTTTCTTGCTTTCAGATTCTTCCTTCTTCTTTGAAAAATATCTCCAAAGCACTGTAGTTTAAAACCATCAAAACAAATCAAAATCAATTACCAAAAAAATCATATGAATTTATCTCTTCTTTGAGAATTTTTTCTATTTTTTAATGAATAAAGTGAGAAATAAAAATAAAATAAAATAAAATATTGGGTTGCCTCCCAAGCAGCACTCTTATTTAACGTCTTAGGTTATACTCGACTGACTTGTTCAGATTAGGCAGATGTGGGTAATCCCAGTGTCATTCCCTCAACTGTGAAAAACTCCATCCCCTCATGGTATAGCTTCAATAACTGTCCATTCACCTTGAATGTCTTATGAGTGTTCAAACTTTGAATTTCGACAATTCCATGGGGACTAACATTGATAACCTCATAAGGTCCCATCAATCTTGACTTCAACTTTCCAGGCATCAACTTAAGTCTGGCATTGAAAATTATCACCTTCTGTACCACTTCGAAATACTTCCTCCTAATGTGTTTGTCATGGAGAAACGTGGTACGTTCCTCGTAGAAACAAGCGCTATCATAAGCTTCAAGCCTTGCTTCATCTAACTCTTGCAGCTGATATTTTCTCTCTTGTCCAACAGCATTCGAATCCATGCAAACTTGTTTGACAGCCCAATACACCTTGTGAGCTAACTCCACAGGACGGTGACATTATTTACCAAATATCAGTTTGTACGGGGACATTCCAATTGGGGCCTTATATGTTGTGCGATACGCTCATAGAGTATCATCCAGTCGTGAACTCCAGTCTTTTCTACTAGGATTCACCGTTATCTCCAAAGTTTTCTTTATTTATCGATTTGAAACTTCGGCTTGTCCATTTGACTGTGGATGATAGGTTGTGGCCACTCGATGATGCACCCCATACTTCTTGAGAAGAGATTCAAGAGTCTTGTAGATGAAATGAGATCCCTAATCACTGATGATGGCTCTTGGTACACCAAACCTATGGAAGATCTTAGACTTAAGGAAATATACAACAACTTTAGAATCATTAGTCCAGGTAGCTTTAGCTTCTTCCCATTTTGAGACATAATCAACAACAAATATAATGTATAGGTTTCCAAAAGAGCTCGATAAAAGTCCCATGAAATATATTCCCCAAATATAAAAAACGTCACATACCAGAATAGGTGTTTTGGGCATTTCATTCCTGGAGGAGATGTTACCTGTGTGTTGGCAGCAATCACAATATTTTCAAAACTGAAAAGCATTCTTGAAAATGATTTCCCAATAGAAACCAAAATCAAGAACCTTCCAACCTGTCCTCCTAGGTCTGAAATGACCACCATAAGCTAGGGCATGACAGTACTCTAAGATGGAATGAACCTCCTCTTCAGGGATGCATCGTCTAATACTTTGATTAGAACAAATATTCCATAGGTACGAATCATCCCATATAAAGTACTTGGCTTGACTCCTTAATTTGTTCTTGTGAGCTATCTCCATGCCTTTAGGAAAAAATTCCAAAAGTTAAGAAATTAACTAAATCAGCATGCCAAGGGGTCTTACCTTGAAGAGTGAATATGTGTTCATCTGGAAAACTGTCCGGTATGGGCATGCTGACCGATTTCGACTGCAACCTACGTAGGTGAATAACCACTTTATTTTCAGCACCCTTTTTATCCTTGATCTCCAGGTCAAATTCTTGGAGTAGAAAGATCCACCTTAAAAGTCTAGGTTTGGATACCTTCTTTGAGAGTAAGTACTGGAGTGCTGTATAATCAGAATGAACAACTTTAGAACCAATCAAATATGATTAAAAAAATTTACAAGCAAAAGTCACAGTTAAAAGCTCTTTTTTCTGTTGTTCTGTAGTTGCATAGGGTAGGGTTAAGAGTTTTTGAGACATAATAGATGACATGACTCTCTTTCCTATTCTTTTGCCCAAGCACTGCTCCAATGGCAAAAATCGATCTCATGACATGATTTCAAATGGCTCTCCCCATCTCGGTGGTTGAATTATGGGGATGATATTTAGTTCTTCTTCAAAATGTCGAAAGCTTCTTGGAATTTGTCATGAATGTTGAATGACACTTCTTGCTGCAACAACCTTGTTAGGGGTTGTGAGTTCATTGAAAAGTCTTTGATGAAACGGTTGTAGAAAATTGCATGACCTAAAAAAGCACAAATTTCTTTCACATTAGTAGGATAAGGTATCTTAACAATTGAATCTAGTTTACCATTATCAACCTCTATCCCCCTTTCGGAGATCACATGTCCAAGCACAATGCTTTCTCTCACCATAAAGTGACATTTCTCATAGTTCAAAACAAGTATAGAATCAATACATCACTGCAAAACTCTATCAAGATTATCAAGACATTGATCATATGAGTTACCATGCACAGTAAAATTATCCATGAAAATCTCAATACAACTTTCAAGCGTGTCAGAAATAATACTCATCGTACACCTTTGGAATGTTCATGGGGTATTACAAAGACCAAATGGCATACAATGATAAGTAAAAGTTCCAAAAGGACGTGTAAAAGTTGTTTTTTCCTAATCTTCCTGAACCACATAAATTTGAAAATATCCAGAATAGCCATCAAGAAAACAAAAATACAATTTTCTATCCAATATTTCAAGAATCTCATCAATAAAAGGGTAAGGGAAAATGGTCCTTCCTAGTGGTGCTATTTAACTTTCGATAGTCTATACATATACGCCAAACCGTTTTAAGTCTCATGGGTATTAGTTCATTGTTATCATTTTTAACCAATTGAAATCCAGATTTCTTAGGTACCACATGCACTAGACTCACCCAAGCACTTTATATATAGGATAGATAATTCCTAATTATAACAATTTAAGAATTTCCTTATGCACAACTTCTTTCATGATTGGATTAAACATTCTCTGAGGATCTCTAGAAGGTTTTCTATCATGCTCAAGTAAAATGAAATGCATACAGATAGAAGGAATAAAACCTTTAATGTCTGCTAGCATCCATCCTATTACAAATTTATGTACCCTCAAAAGTCTTACAAGTTTATCTTCTTGTTCCATGCTCAAGTCCTTACTGATGATGGCAGGAAAAGTATTATTCTTCCCTAAGAATGCATACTTGATATGTTCAGGTAAGGATATCAATTCCAACTTTGGTGTTTTCTCAATTGAAGGAAGAGTGCGTTCAGGAATAAGTGGGATGATCATCCCGTCTGATGTCGACTGAGAGGCATACTGTACTTCTGATCTGGATCTGGGCGGTATGGACACACCGCTCGAAAATGGCTGGGAGCTGATTTCTGAATTTTCTGATCAGAATCTGGGCGATATGGGCATGCCGACCAAAAGTGGCTAGGAGCTGATTTTTGGAGTTTCTAAGCGGGATTTGGGCAGTGTGAGCATACCGACTAAAAGTGGCAGGGAGATGATTTTTGGAGTTTATGATCGAGAAACGGGCATTATGGTCTTACCGATAGAAAGTGTCTGGGAGCTGAATTCATTTGTAGAGTAAAGCTGCATGATGATTTCACAAAGAGTTTCATCTAAGCCATCCATCATATCCTTGTCGATCCCTCCATTGAAGAGCACCTTGTCCAACTTGTCATCTCTGGAGTACCTTTCTATAAAATCACCAATAAATAGGTTAATCACATCAAGGGTAAATATAGATTCAGGATCATCTACATGTCTCATGGTATCAAAAATATGGAAAGAAACTACATCTCAATCAAACTCGAGACTAAGTATTCCCTTATCAACATCAATTTTGCTTTCGCTGTCTTCATGAATGATCTTCCTAGAAGAATTAGATATTTATTAGTAGAGAATGAATCATCCATATCAACAATGTAGAAATCCACAGGAAACATCATTTCATTTACTTACAGTAATACATCATCTATCACGCCCTCCAGATATGCATTAGACCTATCAGTCAATTGGATTATCACATGAGTTTAATTAAATTATGCTAATTTCAAGTCATTATACACATAGAGAGGCATGACATTAATTGATGCACCTAGATCTAACATGGCCTTTTCAACAATTGTTTTGCCAATTATGCATGAAATAGAAAATATTCCTGGATCCTTACATTTCTAAGGCAATTTAAGTTGAATAACGGCAGAAAATTTCCCCCCACCCTAGTTTTTGCATCTTTCCCATGTTTCATCTTCTTTGAACAAAGTTCTTTAAGAAATTTTGCGTACATGGGAACCTGCTTTATAGCTTCAATCAAGGGAAAATTTATTTCTACCTTCTTGAAGACCTCCAAGATCTCCTTCTCATCCTCTTCTTTTTTGTTATGAGCTAATCTGGATGGAGAAGGTGGAGGGACCTTTGAATTTGAAATAGATATGACGGGTTCAGTGTTTACCTTTAAGGAATTATTTTTACTCTCTTTGGCTTCTTCATGCTGGCTTTTCTCCATGTCGTCTTCCTTAGGCTCATGATCATCCAATTTCTTCACATTCCTCAATGTGATAGAACTTGCATTCTCCATCGGATTCGATTCATTCTTGGAGGGTAACCTTCCAGTGTTGGACTTCAACTTGTTTATCTCCACAACTAGTTGAGTCACTTGTTGCTCGATGTTTCCTATAACAGCCTTTGTCTCTTGCTAAAAAGCATTTGTGTTTATGGCTAAGTTCTGCACCACTTCATTTCTTTGGGCTATAGTCTTAAGGACTTTATTCATAATGACCCTCTGATCATCCGGTGCTGGATTTTCATCACGACCAACTTGTGCTTACTTCGAAGCATACATTCCGAGGGCTTTCTGATTCCATCTAAAGTTGGGATGATTCCTCCATCCCAGATTGTATGTATCCGAAAAAGGGTCATTCTTTCTTGGTCGCAAGGGGGCATATTCAAATCCATAGCAAGCTTGTTGGATCTGAGGATCTTGAAGAGTAGGTAAAGCATCAATATAGTGTCCCATTTCTGAGAAAATTTCACACTTAAATCCTCGTGAAGTCTTCACAGCTGGCTTTCGTACCAAAGATGTGAGGGCATCTAACTTCTCATCCATTTGTGAGGTACCGTCTGCCTTCACTGGTCTTGACCTATCATCATCTTCATCATATTCATGAGTGACCATATCAAGGATGATTTCCTTTGCTTAATCCATGGTTATGTTCAACACATTTGCTCCACAAGCTGCATAAAAAATCTTCCTGTCAATAGAATACACATCGCCATAAAATAATTAGTGATGAGCTGATATTCACTAAAATCATGGTTGAGACACTTGCGACACAATTGATTAAACCTATCCCAATAACTCGCTAGAATCTCTCCCTTCTTTTGCCTGATACCGCTTATTGCAGATCTCAAATTAGCTGCTTTAGACTCAGGAAAAACTTTTGTAAATTTTTTTCCTCCAAATCATCCAAGTTCAAATTGTACCGGGTAGGAGTTCAAATATTCATTCACGAGCTTTTCCCTGCAATGTGTGTGTAAAAGTGAGTAGTTTGATATGATAATAAAAAAAACCTCATGGTCAAAGAGTTGCACATACGAGATCAAATTCATCATGATGGTTATGAGCACTTTCACTTGGCATATCACCAAATTTAGGTATTACTTGTATGAAACCTGGTTTAATCTCAGAGTTGTGGTTGATGTTGGGAAGGACAATGCATAAACGATGATTGTGTTTGTAACGTCCCATGTCTCTGATTCGCTGAGCTGGTGGTTCCTCCTCACGTCTCTTTTCGTCAGCCATGTTGAAATGAGTTTCTTCAGCAGTTGACTCGGACGAGGAAGGTCCTTTCGAGGCTTTTCTCTGCTTCGTTAGACTTCGTGCAAGTTTCTCAATCTCTGGAGTAAAGATTAATTCTCATGTACGAGATAAATGAGTCATAAACCATAAAAAAGTAATAACTAATTAAAAGAAAAAATACTACTTAAAACCAATCCCCGGCAGCGGCGCCAAAATTTGGTGTATGTTTTACGCCAAAATTTGGTGTGTTGTTTATGCCAAAATTTTGTGTTACACCAAAAAAAAACTGAGCTCTAAGCTGTATTTTTAGTTTAGGATTCTGCAGCCGGTATGGGCATAACGACCAGTATAACTGCAAGCAATTTTGTTTCCCAAGAGATTGGCAAGACTTTTCCTTAATCTTTAATCTGCAAATTTGTAACCAATGTAACCAGATGAGGATAGTGAATAAGAAAAACCAAAAATTGAGTAAAACGAGAATGATAAATTGTTACATATTGCAAAAAGATTCAACTATGATGAGAAAATTCCAATTCCGATCAATTCCGTAATAGCTTTCTATCTCGATCCTTGATGCAAAGATGACTTTAAATGCATGCCCACAAATTGGTTATAGTTGCAAGCAACCAATCAATCCTTACCTTGTTGATAATCAGGAGGATGTCTCATCAACTATTTTTCTAACTAACATATAACCTAAGAGACGCTATATAGATTTAATATGCTAGCATCATTAATAATCGGAAAGACCCAATTCCTAATCAACAAACTCTGAAGCATGATTGTTAAATTAAGACTGTTATTCCCAACCACTGATTGA
>JAULKM010006890.1:0-15032 GCA_032355605.1 Rubia tinctorum | reverse complement strand
CGGGTTCGGGTCAATATTTTCTGGGTCAGGATCGGTTTCGGGTTTTGTTCGGTTCGGGTCGGGTTCGGGTCGGGTCAGGGATTTTACGGGTCAGGATCGGGTTCGGGTTGAGTTTGGTCAGGTCGGTTCGGGTCGGGTCAGAGATTCGGGTCAGAAATTGACAGCTCTATTTCCATATGTTTTTTCCCAATTTGTTAACTGTTGAGATATCAGAACAGTAGTTACTACTACTATCCCTAGAACAGTCACAAAAATAGTAGTAATTTGATTGTTCAATTGCTAGGAAATAGTGTTGAAAGATGTACAATAGTATTTTTATACTAAAATTATTTGCTTAATGTTCACACATTTTATTATTTTGAGTTGTTTCTTTTATATTGGCACACTTTCTATTTTTGGTAAGATTTTTTCAATTTCTTCCACTCATTATACATTTCACTTTCTATATTCAATGTCATCCACTCATTTTATTTACCTAAATCCAATCACCCAAACCTATTACTCCCTCCGCCTCAGTCGAATCAACATACTTTTTGGTCAACTTTTTCAAACACGTGTTTGACCATTTATTTCAATTAGTATATAGGCCCTAATATCATCATGTGAGATATTGTTAGATTCTTTGCATCATGTAGTTTCTAAATATCAAATTTTAATACAATGTTAATGTACGTAACTAAATTTATCGGTGGTCAAACATGACCTGAGAAACTTGACCAAAAAGTGTGTCGATTCGATGGGATAGAGCAAGTACCTATTGTGACATATATATATATATGGAGGAACAGAGTGAGTATATATCTTAGTATTTGTTAAAAAATAGTCAATTAAATTAGATTTTATTTTTTATCTATAAATAAACATTTATTAAGAAGATATGATCAGTTATTTAAGACTGTGGATCTCAAATATAACTAAAAGAGTAACTCTTGCAAACTGTCACCCTCACATTTAACTATATCACCTTAGACAAGTGTCACCCTTCACTAATCCAAGTCAGCTTGTCAAGTGTCACTCACAAAGATTGCAATCTAATGTTGTATTTATATATTTTAAATTTAAAAGTGATTCTATTATCCTTTTTACCTCCCTTGATTATTGCATTTCATCTATATATATATATATATATATATATATTAATCCATATATCACCTTTTTAATTTTGGTTCAGCTAATATATTTCTTCACGAATATTTACCTATCATGTCTTCTGTAATTACCAAATAATTACTGTCATTTTTTACATTTGCTTTTTTTACAAATGATCCATTCTTTATGTATTTCCTTTTTATTTGACAATTTTAGTTTTCTAATTTTAGTTTTCATTATACTTTGTGGAGTCCGTCTCTTGAAATCTGGCATTTACATAAATTATGGAAAGACTAAAATATAAATTGCAAATCAGAAGAAATCAAAATAAAATTTGCGGGTTGCATCAATCGAGTCATAAACTCATATTTACTACATGTTGCATAATAAAATTTTAATACTGCAACTAAAACATTTTATTTTTCTATTATTCTAATTAAACTCTGTTTTTCTATAAGCATATGGAAAGATAGTTTTTCTCAAAACTTTACCTATTGAGTAAAGAAAACTGAACTAATACAATAATTATATTGATTAAGAGTATAATAAATATTTTAAATTGACTAATATTAATTAGTTAGAAATAATTATCTATTTGATAAGAGTATGTTTATTGAAAGATGGTATTTAAATAAGACATGGAAATACCAAGGTTTCAACTGCAAAATAGAAGAAATGAAGATAAAAAATTTGGGTTTCATTAATCGGGTCATAAACTTTATAACTAACGCACGTTGCATAGTAAATTTTTAATATTACAACTAAAATATTTTACCTTTTTATTATTATAATTAAATCTCATCTTTCCATAAATCTATGGAGAGATGGACTTTCCAAAAACTTTTCCATTTGATAATATGAATATATAGTATAATTTATGAGTTTTTCTCTTGAAAGACGGTCTTTCCATAGGTAACTGAAAGACTAGAGACTCAAGTACAATTATACCATAAAAAGATGAAAAAATTTCGGATTAATTAAATCCGGGTCAAACTCGGGTTATAAACTACTTGAGTAAACTCACATGCCTATTTGAGTTTTGGTTAGAAAGATCACAATTTAGAGTAAAACATATAATAAAACTCAAATGTTTTGTAATGTTTTCCTCTAAATATGTATCTCAGACGCCTGTGTATGTTTTACTCTAAATATGTAATGTTTTAAACCAAAACTCAAACATTTCACGTGCATTTACTGCACAGTATATACCACTAAATTCATATTATTCTAATTAGTCTTTCCCAAAACTTTATGTCGATTTAAATAGTTTATAACATTATATATTATTCAATTGACATTTCTTATTTTTGTCGCTATATCTTTTATAAAGTATAAGTATTTTTATACAACAGTTAAATTTTTCTACGTAAAATACATATGTGTTGACAAAGATCGAATCAATTTTCTATCCTTATAATATTAACTAATATATTAATTTATTATAAATTTTGCAGCATTTATAGTTCTCATTTCTATATGACAACAACTTATTACTACTTATTTAAATTGTAAATTATATTATATTTTGATTTTTCGTTCATAATGGGTGCATCTGCACGACGAGTATCATCTAGTTAATATCCTACATGAACAACATACAGTTCAGAATAATATGCATTCAGTTAGTCATTAAGGGAACTCGGTCTTCTTCTTTCTTTTTCGATCCGGTCATTCGCTCAGTTCTGTCAACAATGGCTCACAGCTTCTCTAGCATAGGTGAGGGAGAGTAATTCGACTCTGGAAAAAGCAAGCTTTCGAACGGCCTAATGAGTATAATATCATCGAAATGGTGTTATTGGATGATAAGGTAGAATTGTGTATGTTCCGTTCAGTTTAAATTTTAATAGATTATTAATACTCGAATGAAATGATTGCAGGTGACATTTTGGATGTGAGGTCCGGATTACAGATATTTGATGATTTGTCCCAATGGCTGATTCAAAATTTTCTACTCTTCGTTTGCAGACTCTGATGATTTTCAAGCTCGCCCATTATACCTTGACAAGATGTTCATTCAGTATGTTGCTATTGAACTCTCCAGGATTTTGTTCTGCCATTTGGAGAGGTAAATCACTAAATTATTTTGCTACTCTTTAAGTTGATGAAAACAACGGATTTGTTAAGATTATTCGTCTTGGTTTTTCAAAATTGTTGCTAGGTCATTCCTCATGCAATATGCACTCGTTGTGGACTTGCAGTCAGTGCTAATTTCGCTTGGCTTGTGTGTATTGTGATGATTATATGATATCCGGCTTCTTACCCTATTGTAAAGGTGAAGAGAATTAGAACATCGTTGCCTATGTTATTCTTTAATCTCCAAACACACTTAAGCTTATGAGTGGAATGCATCTTCACTCTTGAATAATTGATGTTTATAGATGCTAGACTCTGTCTTGGAACACAATGAAGCATTGTTGAGCTATCTTTCCTAGATTTTCAACGAAAAAAATTGTCTTCTTGATTAACATACTAAGTTGAGGAACGTATATCATTAATTTGAGAAACATTATCTATATTTTGATTAGATATTCACATTAAAATTTTAAGTTGTACTCTTTATGTGAAGTGAAAACAAGTTTAGAAACAAGACTCTTTATGTGGAAGGGAGAGAGTAGTCTTGAATGAATGTTACTGGCAGCTTCTTTTGTTCATAACTTAATGTCTAAAACTCCTTTCGGTATGATACTAACGTTGTCACTGCAGATTAGGAAATATGACTACTAATTACCTGCGTTGTGTAGGAGTATATCAGGTCCTGGATTAGCTTTTCTGCATTTCTTCTACTCTTAGATACCAGACAATGTCTTTTCCCCCCAAAGATGGCCTAGAGAAGCAGATCCAGTTTGCTCTAGAATGCGGAATCGGTACTATGATATGTTCTGTATCAACGAAACAGCTACCATATCCTTTTAGCTCATTTGACAAGGCTCACGGTTCTAGATGCCGAGTTGATTTTCATGAGAATGGTAAAATTTGGTGGCATGATATGTCATGTTAATCAATATATTGGTGTCTTATGGATTTTTATGGTTCAATGTTTGATCAAACAAGATGTTGTATATCTGATTGTGAAGCTTTTCAAAATTTCCTGAACTGTTTAGCTCATTTTGCTTGCTGCCTGTGAAGATGGTAATCTGATCAAAGAAGTGAACTGGCCATTGAGATCACATGGATATTTTGTCTATTCAGCTTCTCCGACAAAAGTGCGAAAAGGGTATATTTGTTCTTCATGTTGATCTATCTTTCAGCTGAATGTCAGGTCCTTATCATATCAATTTGAGGTTTTGGTGCAGAAAATTGAAAGACTCTCTGTCTCAGGTGCATTACATTCTCTGGATAATCATTCATCAAAGCAAAGGTGCATGTTTATAGATTAGCTATTGCACCTTTAGTATATATTATACGCATTAGATTGAAATAGATATCTTTTGATTCATATAAGCTATTCTATGAGTTAATGGGATCATATATGCGGAAAGTGTTGTCAAGTGGAGGTGTCAAGTGGGGGTTTCAGTGTTAGAAGACAACTTCCATCTGTTCATACTTGATGTGATTTTGAACTATACTTCTTTAGCAAGTTATAGAAGTTAGTAACTTTTTTGTTCATACTTTTGTGATTTTGAACTCTACTTAAGTTGGAAGTTAATGACTTTACCTCTTGAAATGCTGCTTAAAGAGCAACCAACATGCAAATTGTGAATCACTGTCATGAAATGTTAAATTTCAATTGAATTGCATATTTTGTTGAACCGGAACGGCGGAACCTATGATCAAATCCACGTTTCTGAGTTTTTCTTTCTGGCTAAATTGAGGTTAGTTGAGGTAAAGGTGGGAATATGTTAGCTGAGGATGTGGTCACGGAGCTTTAAAGTATCTCTAAGCAGAGAAGTCCATGGTTATTGCATGCTAATATTTGTAAGCTTTTTGACAGTTTATGCAAAATGAAGTTTTTCTGTATTTATGTATGTTTTAGTTGTTTTTAAAACTTATTAGTCATACATAACTAAAGTTAGCGTACGTTCTGAGTGGCAGTATATTTGCTTCCATGTTTCATTGACACGATGCAGGAAGATTTGAAGCGCCAGCTGTTTGGTATTGCCCACATCTTTGGGTAATGCACACAAGTTGTTTCGGTATTAGGTTATTATATGTTTTTAATTTTTTGTGCTGTCTTGGAAAATGAGAGTTTGTGAGTAAATTTTGAGTTTGAGATTTGACTTCACATTACAAATTTTGAGTGAGTCAGCCGTTTTAAGATTTAGCATACTCTTGCTTTAACTTTAGATAACTCGGATTATTTGGTTTGTTATACTGCATCTTCATCCTTTGAAGAAAAAAAAAAGTCTATTTTGCACACATACACGCAACAAAACAAAAAAAGAAGAAGCAAGAATTACGATGTTCCTCCCATGTCACTTAATATATATTCCCATGTCACTGATATATGTGTTGATATACTCTTAAGCAGACACAGAAGAGGTATTTACTCTGAAAGTGTCCTTTTATCATCCCAGAAAGGAAGAGAAAAATAGAGAGCGTTAGCAAGGAGAGCCTCATGCTCTTCAGGAAAGCCAGCTAAGAAACAAAATAACTCCTCAGCTGGGGAAAAGCGCAAGCATTCGTCAAAGAGTGAGGATGAAGAAGTTGATGATACCATTGAGCATTATGATGGCAAAGAAGATTCTTCTGAGAATGATGAGATTGACATGCTTGCCAAAGCAGAGAGTGATCAGGAGCGGAGTATTTCAGATGAAGACGGAGGGGAGCATGAAGAACCCAAGAATCAGAAGCACAATGAGATACGTTCTTACAAAAAGAGCATAAAAAGTAGTCTGGGGTTTATGTTAAGGAGAAATTTAAAGCTGTGGAAAAATATGCCCCTGATCATCCAGTTCAAAGCCAATGAAAGTTTCTCCTGCGTTCAAGAGTATCAAGAAACAAAAGGTTGAAAAGGGTAGTGGGAAAGCTGAAGATGAAGCAGATGAAAAGGCCAAGGCTTGTACTAAGTTTCTATTGCAGGATCTCTGTACTACTAGAGTCTTATGCCGCCCACCAACTACGGAGTCATATAGTCCTTATTTAGGTAACAAGAGCTCTCTTGACTTGAGATTTCGTTTTATGGCCCCAGCTTTGCCCCTTAACCTTGGATTGTGTGATGTAGGAAAGGATGCAGGAAGCTGTTTCCGGAGTACTGCGTCGTTGGGGTAGTAGAAGAAGCATTTAGAAGCAGCTCAAGTCTCAGATGGGGTGGTTAATAGCAGTAGAATCAGCTGAAGTCTCGCCCCCCCAAAATCCGCTACTGTTTGGATGAGCCCGTATATATAGTTCAGGTACTAAAAGAAAACACGATCACAATCCTATCGCTACTACAAATCCTATATTCTCTCCCCCCTTTTCTCTCTCTCACTAAAATTTCCCTCTCTGTTTATATGCACCCCGCCATTGATTGCATGCAACTGGATCATCTCCTCCAATGCAAAACCAGATTTCTGAAACCAAATTCTCAATCTCCAAAGTAATTAACTAGCTCAGAGATGTTCGGTAGCGAGTGTAATGATGATGTTGACGGGGTGAACCTTTGGAACAGCATTATCGATGGTGGCGATACGGCGGCGGAGGAAGGCTTTCAAAACCCTCCTCCTGATTCCGGCGGATTTGACGGTTATTATTATCACAATCATCATCAAAGTGGGGTGGTAAAGATCAAGCTCTTACATAGGGTCAGTTTTTCTTGTTTTCTTGACATGAGATCCTACTGTTTTTGCAGAATTAGAACGGGACTCTTTTGACAAAAGAGTCCGTTTGTGATACTGCTTGAGTCTTAGAGTCCGAGTAAGATCACGTGTGTTTATTTTTTTATATTTTTTTGTTGGTGGTAATTTTATATGTAAAATGGTGAATTCAGGAGGAGGAACAAGTTGGGGCGTCGAGAGCATACAGCTCACTTGGATTGAATTTGAGCATGACGGCGTCTCTTATAGATTCAGTGGAACAAAGACTTGACGACAAAGGCAAGAAGCCCATTTCGCCACCCGCCTCCTCCGGCGAGGACTGCGGACCGCAGCCCGTGTCGGAAAAACTCAAAGCCACCAATTTTCCGGCCAAGTATTTAAGGATCGGCAAATGGGAGGTTAGTGTTGCAGTGTTATGAAAAATCAACTCTTTTTCTTTGGTACCATGAATGTGCATCGTATCGTGAACTTGTAGAATGGACATTTCAATACTATCATTTGCACAACGTTCCAATGAAATAAAATATATGAAATATCTCTGGAAATACGGTGCTCATGGAATTCTGTTTACGTTGTTGGCAGAGGGAGTCGAGGCACGAAGGGGATTTGGTGGCGAAATGCTACTTTGCGAAGAAGAAATTGGTATGGGAGATATTGGAAGGAGCGTTGAAGAGTAAGATTGAAATACAGTGGAATGACATTACCGGGATCAGAGCTACCTGTAATGATGATCAGATGGGAATTTTAGAGATTGAGGTCCATTGAATACTCTTTTCCCCCTTCTTTTACAATACAGCAATATCTTAAAAACGTAAGTATCAGTTTATCTAATCAAGTAATTTTACTTTTGTATGTTTTGCAGTTAAATCAGGTACCTACGTTTCATAAAGAAACTGACCCTCAGCCCCGCAAGCATACTCTTTGGCAAAAAGTTGATGATTTTACTGGATCCGAAGCTCTTAAAAATAGGTACTCCCTGTCACATTTCAAGATGCAATTTAACCGTTCACTTAGTCAAAACTTTTGATCCTAAAATTGAATTGGTAGATAAGTATAAATACTATTGTGTGATGCATTGTTAGAATAGTAATACAGTAACATAAGTTTAAAATGAGATGGAGGAAGTATTTTTTACCATTATAATAATAAATAATAAAACTTGAGTTTTTATATTTTACACCGACCGGATTCATACTTGCATATTTGCTTTTCATGTCCTTCTATGCTATAAATAGATGGGAAAGGAAAATATCGAACGGTCATGATTAGGAATTAGTTAAGAGAACTAGCAACTGTTTTGATCAACGGATTTCATTAGCTAATATTTGGCTAACAATTTATGTTAGTGATTTGTATATCAATACATATTGATAATTGTTTGATGGTATAAATAAATTTAACTAGAAATTAAGAACATTTATATAATTTGCAATTCAAGATTAATTATATTGTATGTTTCTATATAATGATGACAACGGTTTAGAATAATTTATAAAGAACTAAAATTTAATAGATCCTTTTACGAAAAGTTTTAGGCAAAGTCTTGGAAAAGAACGTCTTTCCATAGGCATATGGAAAGACGGAGTTGAATTGGAATTATAGAAAAGTAAAAGGTTTTAGTTGCAATATTAAAAATTTATTATGAAACATTTATAGGTTTATGACCCGATTAATACAACTCAAAAATTTTATTTTGATTTCTTCAAATTTTTAGTTTAAACATTGGCATTTCCATAACTTATGGAAAGACCGTCTTTCAAGAGACGGACTCAAAGTTTTAGGCAATTAATATTCGTTTACTAGTTTTAGGGAAAAATCAGAATGATTAGAAGTTGGAAATTAAATTAATAAATCCTCTCTTCCAAAACTCCTCCTATTAGAGAGGTTTGGGATCAATCCTCTCATCCAAAAAATTAGTTTCACAAACACCGACATTAAAGTATGTTTGGAAAGTAAAACCTCTACAAGCCCATTCTTCTCTTTTTACCTTGAAAATCTCTTCCACCAACGAACCTATACTTATCTGATGGGTTGATTAATGATTGATTCTCATCTTATTTTGTGATCATCAGATTATATTATTTTCAATTTCATCAATATTCTAAATGAATTGGATCTATTTTATGGAAATGAATGTAGGATACATCATGTGAGGGCTGCGCCGGAAATTCTAGGCAAACACTTCAACAAGCTCTTGGAATATTGCCCAAGGCTAGCATCCCTAAGCCAAAGGCCATTTCCTAGTCTACCTACCCCATTTTTCGAACCTTCTATCCAAAATCCACACCAACAACCTTCTCACCAATTCTTCCTCCAAGGTTATGGGGCACCATATTTACCACCACCCCATCATCATACATTCCAAAATTACCCTTTCCCCACACAACCCTCCTTCCCAAATCCACAAGTCTCAGATCCAAATCCACAAATTTCAGGTATTCTCGAAACACTCACCACTACTACAGGTACATAGGTACCGGTATCTGGTCAAATACTTTTATACAATTGTGACTGATTTGTATTTGTGATTATTTTCTAAATACGTTAAAATAAGTCATTTCTCGAAACACTGATTTGTATTCGTGATTAGGTGGAGCTATTGTGATGAGAAATGGAATGACAAATTGGGCTGATAATGGCTCTATTCAACCATTTCCATCAACACAAGTGAACAACGTGGATTTTCCAAGCCATATTCCAACTACCCATGGAATGGTGTTGAATGGAGGACTGGATAGGGTACCTTATGCAAATCAACTTGGTTCCCTTGACAGTGTTAACCGGACTGTGAGCTTCGATGAAAGCTATGAAAATGGAGTTACACTACAACATCATTTGAGCTTCTATGATCACCATGAACTACAACAGCAACGAATGGCGAGTGTGCAAGATGATCTTCAACGTGCTTTAACTACGAGTTCACGTGTCGGCTCTGATTCTCCGCTCAATTGGGATGTCGACGATGGTTCGAATGGGAACTTGATGTTGCAACCTCCAACCACTTACAGTTCAGCCACCATGCATACCTATCCTCCTCCCTATCCTTCGCGTGCATATAACAACCACCCTAACATGTAAGTTTCTTTCAATGTTTTCAAAATTAATTCTAGAACACGGGTTGAATCAGGACTAGGTAGTAGGATCTATGCAGATTTAATGATGAAGTCTGTCTCTGCATCAGTACTTCCTACAAACATCTTCGAGAAGGAAGGTAGTTTCTGGCTTCATTCTTTTTACCAAGTGTTGTGTTCTTACATGTTTCCTCTGAGGGCTCCCTGCAGAACCCTGTTTTGCAAGGATTTAATACCTGTTTTTCTAAGGGTACTGCTATTCTTGCAATAATGCTACAAGTCTTGTACCATTTTATGGTTTCGAATGGAACTCTTTATAGCAATGTGTCCAAGAATGGCGAAAGTGTGAAGTTTTCTGATTCCGGTTCAGAAGTGCCGATTTTGGGGCTGAAATTGGAACCCTTTTTGGGAATATGTCTAAGAATGGTGAGAGCTTACAGTTTCCTGATTCTGGTGCAAAAGGGCAGAATAAAAGTGTACGGGATGTCAGGGAGAAGAGAATGTTGTAATGAAGAGTTCCATAAGCATAGAAGAATCCACAGTGCAGCTGTAATCCTCAAATCTGAAATTATAGAATCCACAGTGCAGTTCTTGAATTCCCTGTCGAAAATTTTGACTACAAGAAAGGATGTTTAGAGCAGAGTAAACAAAACCAAGTAACCTAGACCGGAGCTTCAAGTTTTGCAGATGTGGAATTGTTAACTGCAGCTGAATTCGACCCATTGGCAGCTTCGTTAGCTCTTTCTTTTCTACGTTTTCCATCAAGATTCATCTTCATTGATGACGAAATCTTGTTATCAGCGTACTTCTTCCCAACAAAGTAGATATCAAAATAAGCAAAACCATGAACTACGAAGGAACCTACCATTAAAAAAGAGGTTACCAAGAAAATCAACAGACAACCTCAATTGCAGCTCCCTCGCTAATATGCAGATCATTGTATATCTTACTTAAGTTTGACAAATGTTTTATGCTGGGTGTCAACCAAAAGAAACTCTCTCACTTAAGCTGGCTCATTCAATCTCCTATTCGTAGAAAAGCTACCTATATTTACTGCAACGTGCAAGACAAAAATTGTGTTTCGCGAAAATATCAGCGACGAATCCTTAAAATGTCTTTATGCTCATTTAGACACGCTCATCTTAAAATCCTTAAAATGTCTTAAAATCCTTGAAAGGTCGGGGGCATGGAGAACAGTTAGACACGCTCATTTTCACAGAAGACCTAATCCATGCCTTCAGCTTGAGGGAAATACAGCTGCTCCTTCAGACCAGTTTATTTTATTTGGTTAAGAAACAAATCACGGAGTTGCTCATTTCCTCTCTTTAGGAATGCTCCAGTAGCCTCACACACAAAGTGCTTCCCGAAATAGAATAAGCTAATGTCTTACAAATAAATTCATCACAGTTTATGTCTTACAGTCCAATACAAAGCAAAGCACTATGATGCATCTAGGCTTAGCCCTCAGTTATACACCTCTCATTACAATATGTAGCAGTGCAAAACAAACCACTGCCACACATATTATTATGTTATTTTGCATATTAGTCCATGAATTTTAGCATTCATTCTAATTCTAATAGTTATTTTGAGATCATATTAGTTATATTCACCACAAATATATTTTTTATTCTATATATTTATTACTAGTGAGTTATCTTGATCTTGCTTTGTGACAATTTTACAGGAGACGAGACTCGAGACTAAGTTACTTACCATTATCAACGTGCTTTTATTGTGACGATTATTTGAAATTGTTGAGGGAGGTGTGATCGGGATTTCAAACCTAATATTCTATCCAATCGATTAATAATAGTTCCCTTTGACCATAATTTTTTCATGACATGTTTGACAATCGATAACTTTTGTTGTAGAAAATAACAGACGTTGATGAAATGTCTTTGGATTCTCTATAACATGTAAATTTTTAGAAGTAAATTTTTTTAGTGTATTATCATACACACATAAAGTTATCGAAGGTTAAAAATGTCTTTTAAAATGCCAAAAAAAGGGAAATGTTTTTTTAGATAAAAGCTTTTCTTATAAATCAAATCAAACTCCAAATCCTTTTCAGGCCATCCCTCCAACCCACTTACAAGCCCATTACTGCGGTTTTTACAAAACATCCAAAAAAACAAAAACAAACACATTCGTGTACTATTTTTTCACACTAGAACCATAAAAAGCAAAACTATTTTTATTATGATATAACAGAAAATTTATAGAAATGAGATTTTTGTGATTGATCTAATCGTTGGTTGATCTAACAAGATACCTTCTCAATGTAAAATGATTGTTGCATATTTAAAAGTACAAATGACTTATGTGGTTCTCGAACTATTGTCATCGTTCACCTTTGACCCTCCACTTTTTCCCCATACTTTTGACCCCCTGAACTTACAAAACTGGTAATTTGTGGCCATTCCATCCGGTCAAACCGTTAAGGTATATTTTCAACCTTAATTTTAAGGGCAAAATTGACATTTTTCATTTATCTTTCATTTTTTTCTTCTCTCTTTTTATTTTTTCTTATTTTCCTTTCTCGCTTCCCTTTCCCATTCTCCTTTTCCATTTCCGCCACCTCCTTATCCATTTCCGCCACCCCTTCTCCATTTCCTTGAGAAACTTCAAAATCCACCTCTGATCAACTTCGGCGAACTTGAGCTTTGCCTGGTCAAAGATCACCGGAAAGCTCTCCCACTCTATCAAACTAGTGGAGCTCCACCTCCGCGCCACGACGATCGACCTTCCACGTCACTTCCACACCACCAACGCCCTCCCGCCACACCTCATTGACACTCTGAAGCACGTCTTTGAAGTTGCCGCCCCCCTGCTTTCCCCGCATCCACAAGAGCGTGAAGCCGAATCTGGTCATCTACGACCTATTTTAGCCGTGGGCTTCCCGGTTGCGTCAGAGTTCGGAATCCCCGTGGTGATGCTTATCACGCGCAGCCCCACCATGGCTTTTGATTTGACCTGACGGAATGGCCACAAATCACTAGTTTTGTAAGTTCAGGGGCCAAAATTATGGGGGGAAAAGTGGAGGGCCAAAGGTGAACGATGTCGATAGTTCCAGAGCCAGATATGTCATTTGCTCTTAAAAGTAAAATTTCACTACAATTCAATTCAATTAGAATCATCCAATCAAAATCAATTCAAATAAGACTAAAGAAATCACCAAATCTAACCATCGTTTAGATTACTCCCTTTGTTTTTTAAATTCAATAATTCAACGATACTGGGAAAAATACCCCACGACGATTACAATGAGTGTAATTGGCATCCAACCCAATTATCCTCTAGTAATAACTAATCTATTGCGTACCACACATCAATATCACTATGTCATGCAGTGACCTTCAACAATTGTAGCACCACACATCAATATCATTATGTCATGCAGGGATCTTCAACAACTATAGCACCACTTGATCCAAAACACGATCTATGTTGTCAAAACTGGAAACACATTAAATAACACAGATTGAGAACATGATTCCTCCTAGAGAAACACACGATCTGTAAAATCATATCGGACAAAATACATCGACATGAACAATTAAATTGAGTGATCATCAGTAACACATCAATCTAATGTATCATGCTGAAAAACAAAAATGAAGTATGAAGACAAATCCATACATATTCAATAAAATAAACATTAAAAGAAGAGCAAACGACTTCTGTGGCCCTCGAACTATCACCATCGTCCACCTATGGTGCTCTAATTTTTTTTCTAAACACTTTTGGCCTATGAACTTACAAAATTGGTGAATTGTAGCTCTTCCGTTAGGCCAAACTGTTAAATTTTAAGGGGAAAATTGACTTTTTTCTTTTTTCTTTTTCATTTTTCCTTTTTTTTCTATTTATTTTCCTTTCCTGCCGTTGAGGTAATTCCGCCTCTCCATCACCAGGCTTCTCCATCTCCGGCGAGAGAAGAAGCCTCTCGAATTTGCGCCTTCATGTCAGTCTCGCCGGCTTTGAAAGAACTGGATGAATCCCAGTTGTTGCTGGCAAAGTTATTAGCACACCAGTGTAGATTGGGTTGGTCGCCGACGTAGATTGGGCGTACCAGCGTATGTGGATCTGGAGGTTGGAGGTTGGGCGTACCAGCGATTGGTCAGGCGATGTAGATTGGGTGTACCATCGATTATGAAGTTCAGCGTATGTGGATATGGATTTTAGAATTTCATTATCTCTAATTATCAATTATCTATGGAGATTGGTCGGATGGCGTAAATTGGGCCGCTGCATCTGCGACGAAGTTTAGCGGCGGTGGCTTTTCTCGATCGGAGTGGTTGGCGCAACTTTTTCTCTATCGAAAGAGAGTGACTGGAGGTGGTGGATCATCCGGAGTGATGTTGTTCGAGCAACATCCTCTCCCAGCGGAATTGAGTGGCTGGTGGTTGGCGCAGCTTCTTCTCGGCGGAATGAGCGGCTGGAGGTGGCGATATGTTGAAGAAGGAGATTAGGGGGGTTGGGTTGTAAATATAAAGGGTCTAGGTTGTAATTTAAAATATTTGGGGGTTGGGTGTAATTAAAATGGGATTTGGTTGTAATTTTAAAAATTAGATGCTGAGTTTTTTTAATAAAAAGGTAAAAAGTCAATTATACCCTCAACTAACGGAGGAAACTTTAAAGTTAACGGTCTGAGCTGACGGAAGAGCCACAATTCATTTGTTTTGTAAGTTCATGAGCCAAAAGTATTGGAAAAAAATTGGAAGGCCAAATGTGGACGATGGTGATAGTTAATGAGCCATCGAAGTCATTTATTCTTAAAAGAATATTAATTGAAAAAAATATTGTTTCTCTATCTCCCCATGATCATGAGAAATGGAGAAAGTAAGATTAAAAAAGAAAAAGTCTTTGAGAGGAGAAGGAGAGCGCGCAATGCCTTAGGATTTAAGTTAAAAGGAAAAGAAAACTAGATTACTATCTACTACCTCCGTCCCAGAGAAAATGGCACACTTTTCAGTCAACTTTCTCAGACCACGTTTGACCATAAATTTCAATTAGTAACAAGACTCTAATATCATCATGTGACATATTTTTAGACTCCTATGTCGACCTAGTTTCTAAATATCAAATTTTAATGTACCATTAATATTAGTAATTAAAGTTATTGATGGTCAAACATTGT
>JAULKM010006881.1:0-15032 GCA_032355605.1 Rubia tinctorum | reverse complement strand
CAACACTGACCGAGCTGCTGGATGGAACTCAGATCATGCAGAGTGTTCCAACACTGTTCGTAAGGTAGTTAACACTGTTCAGATCAAGCCCCTTTGCACGTTTATTATTGATTTTTTGACCAAATCATTCATTTCTTTTCCAATTTCTAAGTCTACATTCAATTTCATCAATTTTCTCCGCCATAATCACTCTTTTTTTTGTGAATCTCAACTTGTAGTATTTTTGATATTTTATTTAATGGTAATTAAGTACTATTATTATTATTTATTTTTGTCTTTATATATTTTTTGAAAATCAGTAATATACAAATAATATAAATTTTATTTGATAATTTTATGTTAATGTATTTAGAGGTCACATTTTTTATTTTGCACATAGCCTCCAATTTGCAAGAGATGGCCATGCGTTCTGACGCTTTTCTTGAGATAAGTCATCGTGCACCGAAGAAAATACCGTCATTTTTCGGGTGTGGCGAGGATTTTGGATCGGTACATATGTGATTATATGAGGTTTATCTTTATGATTTGGAGGGAATAATGACCTGATTGGGTCAATTGCAATGATAGAAATTACGTAGAAGAAGAAGTAGTAGTTCTCGCAAATGGCTCCCAGAAGTTTCCCAGAAAGAGCAAGCAATGTCCCATGAGGATTGAGGAAGACTCGCGGAAGCTTCTGAACCGCTTTTTAGCAGACGGAAGTCCCTCCCGTTTGCTTAAAGAAAGCGATAGAGTCGTTTCCGAGTAAATGAAACGGAGACGTTTCCTTTTTCTTTGGCAGAAAATCTTTGGAAACTGTCTCTTATATTCATGAAATATGTGACCCTAAGTAGACAGTGAGGTGGAATTTGCATAGGAGTACATGGTTTCCCGCCGGTTCCGCCCTTTTGGTTCGGAGATGCAGTCAAGTAGGCAGCCAGTCACCATCTTACTATTTAGCTTCTAGATTTTGTTTCACTAGACCAGTCAATTAATTAGAAATTGGCGTATATATGGTCCCTGGGTCTCAAATTCACGTGCATATTTTTTTGATAATTTTTTAAAGATGCGGTTGCTATCGATACACCGGTGCACAGAAACAGTCATTAATAACATTAATGTGTTGTTTTCTGTGAATTCGCTTGGAACTGTCACCCAATACATGTTTCGATATCGGAGCATTTTGTCCCATTAAAAGAAGACCGAAGGATCGCTGCGTGCAAATGTTAAATGGTGGTTGTGATAGAACCATTGACGTAAGTGTAAACGGCTATATTTTAACTGCCGTTGAATGGTTTAATGGACCGAAGTTGTAAGTAAGCGACGCGATATATCAAAACCGTTAAGAAAAATGAGTCAATTTTGTAGCATCCAATCACACATTTTACTTGGAATTTGCCATTAATAAATAACCCAATTCTCTGATTGAGACTTGAAGAAAGCAAGGGAACAATGTTGTGTCTGTATTCATGATTTGTGTTACAATATATAGAGGTACAAGAGACCTATACATAATCATAAAAGGAAAAGCATTCTAATCTATATAGAAGTAATATTCACATAATATTGTTATTCCTTAATACTCTTCCTCAAGTTGGAGCACGAAGATCCAGAATGCCCAACTTGCCAAGTAGTAACTGAAACTGAGTACGTATGAGAGCTTTCATGAACAAATCTGCAGGCTGATCAAAAGTGTGGATATGATGAGTAATAATAGTACCGGACTGCACAAGATCTTACTATTAAGCCTCTATACGGAGTATCTTCTTTCACTAGGTCAGTCAATTTATAAGAAATTGACTTATAGTCCCCCGAGTCTTAATTTTACATGCACTTTTTACTGCAACACAAAAACTCAATTAGGGTGACAAAAAATGCCTCAATATATTCTTTGTTGGGATGGTTTCATTCATAGGATGCTTCTAAAAGTGTCTCATAAATGTCTCGTTATCATGAGTCTCTATAAATTTTAGGTTGCTGTATTACGAGACTCTATAGAGATGAGTTCCTATTTTTTTTCCTCTCTCTATCATCGAAGTAGTCTCCCCTCTCTCTCAAAACCCTAATCCTACCATTGGATGGGGACGCCGCGGGCAGAAATGGCCTACTCTGGCGATCCCCTCCACCCCAATCCCACCACCCAACACCTCCACCCTAGTATCGTCATTATCCCAGAGTTTGTTTGCAGGATTTAGAAAAGGAGAGAAGAAATTGTCTTGGTTCCACCGGTGCTCCCATCGTTTCAGCGAAAAGTTTTGAGTCAGCACGGAGTCCGTGTTTGTAGTGGCGGAGACAGGTGCTCTTATCGGTCGTCAGGTTAGATTCACCCTTGTGGCACCGAAGATTGGTGTTCTTCGTGGTGTCGGACCCGACCAGAGCCCCATCAGACTAGAGTGCATGGAGCGACGACGGAGATTCCCTGTGATGGTGAAGTTGTCGGTTTCCACGGTTAGATTCCCAGTGAAGATAGGTTTTCTAGTAGCGGAGACAGTTTGTCGACAACCTCTATGGCGGCTAGAAGGCTCCTGCGGTGGAGTCCACAGACGCAAGACATAGGGTGGCCGAGAACTGCAGCGGTGACGATGGGCTTCCAGCGAAGACCACAGGCGCGGGGGCGGGGGGTATCAGTCATCCTCGACCTCGCATATGAGACCTGCTCAATCAAATCTACCTTTTTCCCGAGTCTAATCGGATATGAGCTGGCCAACTCAGATTCAGTAGTGGCCAACTCGGGTTAACTAGGGTTCCCGGTCGACCCAGAAATGAGTCAAGAATGGGTTGAATCAGTCCATATTATCCTAATTGAGTCAGGCAACAGTCGCGTCTTACTCCGGTGGTAGTAAAGTTACGAGGGGTAATTCTTCGATTTTTAAATTTCTATCTACTTTTTATTTTCTCTTTTTAGGTGGGAGACTTTTAATTATTTTAGTATTTAATTATTTTCACTTTTCCACATTATTGGGGTAGTGGATAAAACTAGGTCTTTTTTGTTGAAATATTTAGTCGCGTTTGTTCTTTGCCAACCCTAGATTTTTCCGACGGCTCCTTTTACTTGGTTAAACGTAGATGGATCTGAACTAGTCTAATTTATATGTTGTCACAGGAGAAATCTGAGTCAAAGTAGTTATAACAACTTACGTTGGCGATGCCGATTATAGTTTACAGACCAGATTTGTAGACCGAACAGTTTAAATAATCTTTGATTGATCATCTTGTGTCGTGTTAGAGAATTTTGCACTTTCTCATAAATTCACTTACATTTACATACTATTTTTGGGACCAAAATGACCAGGGTCATTCCTACTTTCTATAAAGGATTTTAATTTAATGGAGATGAGTGTGATCTTTCACTTCTGGAGCTGTTCATTTTTGTTTTGGTTACTTTAAATTGAGTAGTATAATGTTTTGGAAACTTGGGAGAAGGTGACTGATATATGAATACGGTGATCAATTTCTAGTGGTTCGACCCGAACTAGTGAAAGTGTATGCAGTATTTGACCATTTACCTTAGGATGTACCCCTTTTTTATTTCTATTTGTTTATACATGAAGACTACAAATTTGTAATTCTATCTTTAGCACCTTTATGATATCCTTTTGGGGCAAGTGATGAAGGCTTAGGGCTACAAATGTAAGGCTTTGAGCAACTTGATGTAAGATTTCGGGCAATGTAAACCATATTTTGGCAATATGAGCTTAAATAAAAGAGAAGGACACCCTCCAAATCTCGTGTATAATGATTTTTTTAAATAATTAAAAGGTTGTTTTTATGCATCCACTACCATAGACCCCCCCCCCCCCTTAAACACCAGATTATTGGTGCCAATTTTTGAAAACCAGTGCCCAAGATGATAGGGCACCACTTTAATTTATTTTAACACCGGTTTTTAAAACCGTTAATAACCAAGCACTGGCTTAATAAAAACTGGTGGTCAAACCGGTGCTTGGTAAATTTTGGCACTAGTTTATTTTTTCTTAGCTCCAATTTTTTTAGAATCAAAGTTTAATATTCACACTTAAGCACTAGTTTAAGGGGCACCAATTTTCAAACCGGTGCTAAAGAGGAAGTGTCACCGGTTTTTAAAAAAAAGGTGCTAAATTTTTTTGAAATTCAATCTTCTCGCAAAAAAATTCAAAAAATGCCAATTTGTTTTTTTTAAAAATTTCCAAAAAAATCATGGTTTGGACGCAGTTGCGCGCAACCACTCCAAAGTAAAATAAAAATTCTTAACTTTTAAAATCGTTCATTTCTTTTGTTGACTTCAACTAATATATATAAGAACTAAGTTGACTTAAATTAATCAATGGCCAACCGTTCATTGACCTTATACATATATGAATAAAAATATTTTACATTAACTAATTAATGTTCAACCCTTAACTGACTTAGTATATATGAATACAAATAATGTTTGACTTTAAATAATTAACGGTTAACCCTTATTTGAATTCTACATGTAATACTAATAACTAAATTGAATTTAACTAATCAATAGTCGACCCTTACTTAACTTAGTATAAATAAATAAGGAGTAATTTTTTTACTTTAACTAATCAACGTTCAACCCTTACTTGACTTTGTATATATAAACATTAATAACTAAGTTAACTTTAAAAAACAACGGTAAACCCTTATTTGAATTAATATATATATGTGTGAATAAAAATGTTAGACTTTAACTAATCAACTTTCAACCCTTACTTGACATTTTATATAAAAACACTAATAACTTATAAGATAAATTTAACTAATCAACGGTCAACCCTTACTTGACTTAGTATATATAAATACAAATGAACGATCAACCCTTACCTGACTTTTTATATAAAACGCTAAAAACTAAGGATTGACTTTAACTAATCTACATTTTGCCTTACTTGACTTTCTATTCTATATAAAGACTAATAACTAAGTTGACTTTATCTAATCAACGCTCAATCCTTATTAACTTTCTACAAATAAATAATAACTAAGTTGACTTTAACCATTAAACAGTCAACTCTTACTTGACTGTCTATACATAAACGCTAATAACTAAGTTAACTTTAACCAATCAATGGTAACACTTACTTGACTTAGTATATATCAACATTAAGGGGGCGTTTGGTTGGGGTGAATTAGAAAGGGGAAATGAAATATAAGATCTTGATTCTCTTAGTTAGTGTTTGGTTTGGTTTTTTTATCACTCTCTTTTCCTATCAATTCTCCCAATTGGAGGTACCGTGATTCCCTTGTCCCTGGGACTAGGATTCCCCAACTTTCTTCTTCATAAAACCTTCACCTTCGTCGTTCATTGTCAAGCAACACATGAACTATGTTTTCTAAAATCCAAAACAAGATTATATTTATTATATATTATCAAAATAAAAATTACAATATTATGATTATTATTTCAATAAAAATATTATATATTTATTTTTTGAATTGTATATGGGTCAAATATAAATAAAAATATAATTTCATGTGAACTTTTTTCTAAAGTAAAAAAATAATTATTTTTAACTTTATACTGTGAATAATAGTTATATTATTTAAAATAAATATATTATTTTTATATAAATACTACTATTTTATTATTCTACAGTATAAATAGTAATAAATTAAGTATGATTTTTAAATAAATTATGTATGAATGTTATACTTTAACTTTAATAAATTGAAGACAAAAAAATTAATATCTTACGTAAAAATATATATTATAATTTTACTTTTTAAACTATATATGGGTCAAATATTAATAAAATTAAAATTAATATTTTTAAAATATAATTATTTCATAATTTATAGTATAAATCATAGTAACAATATTTTTATATGAATCTATTATTTTCTTAAATAAATAATTTAATTTATTATTTTATTATTATAAATATTAATTATAATATTTTTAATATAAATATTAGACTAAATTATTTTTTTGGTCTCAACATACCATCTTTTACCATCTTTTGGTCCCCGATAGCAAAACCAGGTTTGTTTAGTACCCTACATATTCAAAGTCAAATTATCGGTCCCCAAAACCAGATTTTGTGTGGTTTTCATCTTTTGGTCCCCAAAAAAATATATTCTTTTTTATGGTTAGGGGTATTTTTATAATTTCACTTATTAAAAATAGAAAAAATTGAAAAGAAAAATAGCAGAAATAGAAAATTCCGTCCGTCGCCCCCTTCTTCATCCTCCACCGCCCCCTTCTCTGCCCAAATTTTCCTTGTCACAGCCCCCTTCACCGGTTTGCAGCATCCTCGTTGCTCCCCTCGTCGCCATCCAGTATCATCTTCACCGGTTCGCAACACCCTTGTCGTCATCCAGATTTTCCTCGCCTTCGCCTTCTTCACCGGTTCTTGGGTTCGTCGCCTCAGGACGATAGGGTTATTAAGAAATGATGTTGGATCGGGAATCATTGCGGAGCTAGAAAGGGAGAGCTAGATTGGGGTTCTACGGCGCTAGGGTTAGCTGGATGGCGTTGATCGGCAAGGTCACCGGCGGTGGTGGTGGCGGAGCAAAGTGGTGGACGCGTGTGATGGGCACTCGTAATGCACATGCCAAATGGAAGAAGAAGACGCGTGTGACTTACGCGCAGCCTGAGGGGGCGGCAGACGTCAGCGACAGCATTTATCGGCGATGCGATGAGGTTTAATTTTTGCTATTTTAATAAGTGAAATTACTAAAAATACCCCTAACCATATAAAGAAGAATATATTTTTTGGGGGCCAAAAGATGAAAACCACCCAAAATCTGGTTTTGGGGACCGGAAATTTCACTTTGAATATGTAGGGTACTAAACAAACGTGGTTTTGCTCTCGGGGACCAAAAGATGGTATGTTGGGGACCAAAAAAACAATTTAGTCTAAATATTATTATATTATAGAGCTGAACCAAACAAATCGAATTCGATTTTGATATCCTCTTGGACGTCTATTCTTAAAAGATTTACGCATGTGATTTTTGTAACATTATTATTAGAATATTTGTATGTTAAATGAACTACATATCATGAACTACATATTTTGAAATCAATCTGTCGTATGTGATTTACATATACCAATTCAGTATAAAATTTTATATTTAGAAAATACATGTTGAAATGAATACAACAATATCTCACATGATATTTTTATCACATATATATTAACTTGTATTAATGGTCAAAATTTACAAAATTTGACTTTGAAAAAGTAGAGTGGTCAAAACTGGTGAAACAGAGGGAATAAAAAATATATAAAGATGAAAATATATAAATAAAAGATTTACGACAAAATATAAATAGATTTTCTTATTGTTTCAATCACATACGACATATTAATAAATTAAAAATGATGAGCTAAGTTTTTTTATATTAAACATATTCTATATGAACTAGATATGATTATAATTAATGAAATACTTATATATTGTTTTAGCAGATTTGATCATGCGAAATAATTTATACTTATATTATTTTTATAAATAATTTTAAAAATTAATATTTGTTTTCTTAGTGTAATCAAACAGTAATAAAGAGAATGAGAAAGAATTTTATTCCCTTTTCACAATCGAACCAAATAGATTTTATAAATCAGGGCTATTCCTTTCCTGATTCCTTTCCCTTTCCCTACTTGAACCAAACGACCCTAATAACCAAGTTGAATTTTACCAATCAACGGTCAATTCTTACTTGACTTTCTATATATCAACACTAATAACTAATTTTAATTTAAGTAAACAACAGCTAACCCTTTCTTGGCTTTCGATATATAAATACTAATTAACAGTTAGCCCTTACTTGACTTTTTTGTATAAATACTAATTATTAAGTTATTTTTTCTAATCAACGTTCAACTCTTATTTGACTCCGTATATATAAATAAGAACGGAAATGTTTGACTTTAACTAATGAACGATCAACTCTTACTTGACTTTCCATATATAATCACTAATAACCGAGCATTGATTTTAACAATCAACGATCAACCCTTACATGACTTTATATATATGAAGAGTAATAGCTAAGGATTAGACTTTAACTAATCAACGATATACCTTACGTGACTTTCTATATAAACACTACTAACTAAGTTGTTTTCAACGATAAACCCTAATTTGACTTTCTATAAGTAAACACTTATATCTAAATTAACTTTAACTAGTCAACGGTGAAATCTTAATTGACTTTCTATATTAACGCTAATAACTAAGTTGACTTTGACCAATCAACTGTCAACACTTACTTGACTTAGTATAAACAAATACTAATAACTAAATTGACTTTAACTATTGAGCAGTCAACTCTTACTTGACTTTCTTTATATAAACACTAGTAGATAAGATGATTTTAACTAATCAACTATCAACCCTTACTCGATTTTTTCTCTATATATACTCCCTCCATCCCAACAAGAATGACATATTTACTTTTTTAAAGTCAAATTTCGTAAACTTTGACCCTTAAATATTAATGAATACATATGTAATAAAAATATAATGTGAGATATTGTTAGATTCATCTTAATATCTATTCTCTAAATATCAAATTTTTATTTGGAATTTTTATATATAACTAGAGATATTGACGGTCAAACATTATCATTGAAAACCATGAAAAAGTAAATATGGTGGGATGAAACCTGCATGTTTTATTCATATGAGTTGGTATATAGACCCGTTATTTTCAACCCACGGGTTGAACGGCTTTAACACGGCCTATTTTAACCCGACCCATTTTTTGACCCGTCATAAAATGAGTCGAAATGGTTATACCCATAGTTTTTAATTACCCACATTACCAAACCCATATTAAACTTGTCCACCTATTTATCGCTCTTACCCTTTATCAGACATAACGCATTTAATTTACGTTAACGGACCGGCCAACAGTTACTGAGATTTAAAATATTATATTTTAACAAATTTTAGATTAAATTATAATTATAAGGTCGATCCAATGTTGACTCACTGAAACTAGTTAATAGCATGTGGGAATAAATTGAGAATATTTCGTAATAATGTGGAATATTTTGGGAACAATATGCAAAAAGAGGAACAAAACCTGTAATTTCGCCTAAAAGTGGGTACTATAACTGTCATTTTCTCAATTTTAATTGATATATGTAATATTTGTGTCATGTAAGATATAGTTATATTTCTTTTCATATATTTTCTAATATTAATTTTTTTATTAAAGAAAATTATGCATGAAGGTTAAATGGTGCGTGTGCATGTGTGTGTGCCAACCGAGAAGAAGTCGTTGCATGTGCCGAGGTCGAGGTTCAGGATGTCCTGGAGCGACTTGGTGATCATGCCGGCATTGCTGAACATGATGTTCAGCTGACTTTACGAAGGCTTTGACTTGGCGTTCGTCGGTGATGATATTTCAGACCAGATTTTGTTGGGCCACCAAGCCCAATATTCTAGGTAAAATTAAATGGCCAAACTAATCCAATAGGGCCCTTAGTCTGATGAGTAAGTCTTGGACCTTATTACGAGATAAGGAAAAGAATTAGGTTATATGCAATCACTATTAGGATTTAGGTAGTATAAATAAAAATGTATGTATTTTTTTCATTCACTAGGAGTGGGTTACTTGATGCATACTTCGTTGCCTTTGGTTCCCTTTCCTGGCTTCGAGCTGACACAAGGAGCAGTGTCATCATTGGGGATTTAAGGTCAGCTGAACCCTGTAACGTCTAGTCCAGGGGTTATGGTTACTATGGTCGGGGATCTATGCCCCTCATGAATCTAGGTAGCACAAGAGTCAAACCTAAACAAGGATACATGGTTTTGCAACCCATGTATGTTACGTAAAGCCTCCTTGAGGGTTGCACCAGAGCAGAGATCTTTCATCTGGTGGATAAATGAGAGATGTATTAGGAAGAGAGTTGCACAAGTTGAAAGGGCTAATGAGACAGACTGCAAGATGTCCCTTTAGCCCAGTGATAACCACCTATGGAGGAGATTCGGATCCACAGAAATTTTTCCAAACATTTCTCAGTTTGATGAACTCTCAGGTTTCAATGAGAGGTTGAATTGTAAGCTTTTGGGCAACTACCTTCGAGGAAAGGCTCAAGAGTGGTTTAAAAAGTTTCCCAGAGGTTCTTTGCATTCATATCGAGATTTCAATGGGGCACTCTTAAGTCAATACTTCCAGAAGAAGAAATTTACGAAGATGTTGATGGAGTTGTACCAGACGAAGCAAAAACAGAGAGAGTCTACTGCGGCATTAAATCATAGATACATCGATCAGAGTTTGGGAGTCGTCGAAGGAACGGAAAATGAGGTAATCCAGGGGTACTTGAAAGGAATGGAGGACCGGGAGTTGTATGAGAAGTTGATGGCAAAAACCCCTTGAACGCTCCAATATCAGGAAGTATTGGAGCAAACATTCGAAGGTTGATGAGGTGACCAAGAAGAAGAGAGAAGGAATTATGGTAACGCATGTGAGGCCCAACGATCACCGCTGGAAAAAGCTGATGGAGATGGTGAGGACGGGGTTTGAAAGATACACACCCATGCGGCGTTCCCGGGTGGATATTTGGAGCATTCACCTAGATATATTTTGAGCACCTTCACCCATGAGAAATGCAAATGGGGTTGCGTCCGCGAGGAAAGCTACCAAAAAATATTGTATGCACCATAGGGATTATGGTCACCACACGAACGATTGTTCCCACCTTAAGATAGAAATCGAACAGTGTGAAAGGAAAGGCCTTCTCCAGGAGCTTGATACTTCGAAGGAAAGAAATGAGTGCAGAAATTGGTGACCTTACATGAGAAATTCTATTGCTGGGAACATAGTTGATTGAGGGCCTCAAGGTAAGAGACAGGTGCATTGAGGAGCCACGCCAAAATCAACCTGTGGAAAACCAGAATAGGAGCGAAGGGAACCCTGTTGTTCACAGAGTGATTAATGTCATTGGTGAGATTGTAGGATAAAGGTCTTCAAACACAATTATGAAGGATGACACGACACATGTTCCAGCAGGAGAACCGACACATAAGAGATTCCAACCAAACGAAAATGATTACATTCTCGGAGGCAAATGCAGTTCCCAATCAAACCCCTCACGAGGACCCCATGGTGATTTATGAGATTATTGTAACTTCTTTAGTGAAGAGGGTGTTCATTGATGATGGGAGTGGAGTTGAAATCATGTTTGCAAATTGCTTCGATCAGCTGGACATCTGTCGTAGTAATCTGAAGAAGTTGGTCTCACCTTTGTTGGAATTCACAGGAAAAATGGTATACTCTCTGGGTGTAATCACCTTGCTAGTTAGAGTTTTGGATAGAGATAAAGGGGTGAAAATATACTGTAGCTTCAGAATTATCAATGCTTATTCTCTTTACTATGTGATTATGGGGAGACCTTGGATGTGCCAGGCTCGAGCGGTGTGGTTACCTTATCACTTGATGATGAAGTTTCCAATGGAGAATGGAGTGGCATCCACCCATGCGGTTCAGGTAGTTGCGAGAAGTTATAATTTGGCTGCATTAAAGGGGGCGAGGAAGGTGAAGGATGTTTCATTGATTCATGGAGAAATTGGACTAGCTGATACTGAATAGCTCCCAATTCAAAATTCTGGGATAGTTTTCGTGGGCAAGTTGATTCCAGAGGAAGTGAAGAAAGAGCTAAAAACCTTGTTTGATAAGTACGTCGATGTGTTTTCCCGGGGTACATCAGATTTGAAAGGAGTCCCAACACAGTTGGTTGTTCACAGGCTAAATATCGACCCATCGATAAAGCCTGTTAAGAAGAAAAGAAGAATATTCGCCCCTGGAAGAGTTGAAGCAATCAAAGAGGAGGTAGAAAAACTTCTAAAGGTCGAGGTCACCGAAAAAGTATTCTATCCAGAATGGCTCACTCACCCAATTACGGTCCCGAAGCAGGATGGTGCATGGCGTATGTATATCCACTTCAAATATCTGAACAAGTGTTGCCCTAAAGACAACTAACCCTCAACACCAATCGATAAGTTGGTAGAAGCGATAGTAGACACAAAGTTTTGGCTTTCTTTGATGTTCACAAGGGTTACCACCATATCTTGATTGTGGAGAAGGATAAAGAGAAAACCTCGTTCATAGCGGACATGGGTACATCCTGTTATAAGAAGATGCCATTCGGATTGAAAAATGCTGGTGCCATTTATCAGCACTTGGTGGATGAGCTCTTCAAGCTGCAGATTGGAAAATTTCTGGGGATATATGTCGATGACATGGTTGTGAAAAGTATGACTTATGAACAGTTCTTGCGAGACCTAAAGGAGATGTTCGATGGGTTGTGAATGGTAGATTTAAAGTTGAATCCAGCCAAATGTGTGATCGGAGTTGGGGCCGGTAAATTTCTGGGGTTTATGGTACTAGAAAGAGGCATTGGTGTTAATCCATAGAAGGTGGAACTTTAATGAAGATGAAAAGTCCGTAAACCTTGAAAGAGGTTCAACAGTTGACGGGGTGCCTAGAAGCATTGGGGCAATTATGGCAAAAGAAGACAGTCAAAATATTTCGTAGAAATATTTTGCCGTGTGCAAACTGTGGAGAATATTTGGAGAAAATTTTGTGGAGAATATTTGGAGAAAATTTTGGAGAATATATTTTGGGCTGGTTGAGTTAGATTTTAAGAGATATATATTGAGATATTGCATATTGCTAGAGGTTTGATTATGATTTTTATTTCTTAATTAGATAGGGATAAGATTAGAATTTAAATTTGGAGGGGATTATATTTTATTTGGGAGAAGAGTCCAATATGGACTGTACTGGGAAAATATTGCGGGTATATTATATTACGCAGACTTAGAAGGGGGAGATATATACGTTTGATTTTCTCAGTTGTTTTCACATTAGACAGCCAGCAGACATTAGTTATCACTGGTTTTTTTTTTTTTTTTGTTCCCCGCGCACAATTAATCTTATCACCAGATTACTTGCTTTCGTCGGTTTCCGTGCCAAGCATTCAATACAAGATTCAATACACTGTTTGTTTATTGCTTGTTTGTTTATTTTTTAATTTCGTTAATTATGATTAATATTTTATCATTAATTTGTTTAGTTTACTTGCTATAGTAGCTAATTAGTTTATCGGAAGAGAATAACAAATGTTAGTTTTAAATCATGAGGCCTAATCGCTTTTAAAATTGATTCTTACAAGTTTTTTATTATTTTTGGTTGAATTTATTTCTAATATGTTTAAGTCAGGCAAACTTGAATGTTTTTAGAATACTGCTATCTAATTTTCACCAATACGTAATTGTTGGATGTGATTAGTAAGTAGCACAATCTTGTGAAAAACAGCTAACTAACTAGGAGTGTAATAACAAGATGGGGAATAATTGAGTGTGCATTACTATTTACTTTTACTTTGGTAAATGCTATATCGGTTTCTTTTAATTCTTAATGCTATCAAAGCGTGTTTTGGTTTAGCCAATACTTTCTGGAGACATTTTGGTAAGGGAAATAGTTAGTTGATTATAATTGATTAATTGTCGTTAAAGTAAGAAAGAATTGGAGGGTTAAGCGTACCTACTTCCCTATAACCGAAAGATGTGTAAGAATTGATTTATCATTGCGCCTATGATCGATAGTAACTAGCATGAGTTATTCTTAGCTGATATCAATTAAATATATTATTTCTCATTTTTAGATTCATTATTTGCAAATTTTAGTGTTAGAAATCATTCTTGAAAATTAAGGTGTGGTAGCATCACCAAAAGAGTTTGAGAAATTAGCAGGAAGAAAAATTAAAATTATCGATTTTTCTCCTTATGGAATCGACTCTGTTTACTGGGGTACTAATTAGTATTTTCCTAAGTTTGCAGGTTATTTGACGAGTAAGATGACGCTCACCACCTTTATAGCCCACTTATTAAGAAGAAGCACTAAGACAAACAAATAAAAGATAATCATTAAAACCGAATGCGAAGGAGAATTCATTTATAATATTTTTTCCTTGTCGTTGGATGTATTCTTCAGATGCTCTTTCTCAGGATCAGCAGCATGAGCGTCCCTTTCATTCAAAGACTCAGTGGGCTGCAAATCCTTCTCCTCGGAGTTAGGCTCAGCGGCAGGATGGGCCTCGAGATTGATCTTCTTAAGCTCTTCCGCAGTTAAGAACTTCTTCGACTTCTTGACGAAGTCAAGCAGCTGAAACTTGAGGCCACCATCACTAGTAGCCTCGCCCCATCTTGAGAAAATTCCACCATCGGCATCATCGTCAATATATTGCTGAAGGTCCTTAACCCGCTGAGCAGAAAGTAGGGCAAAAACGTGGAAGGCCAGCTCTTTCATACTCATTTTCTTTAAGGATAGTAGAAGGTCGACGAAGAGGCTGTAAAGTTTCTTGGAATTCATCATCCTGTTAGCAAAGGATTCCAACAGGGTATGTTGAGCCGTAGACTGAAACCTCTTGGTTGTGAGGAATACCGAGTAAGAATAAACAAAGAAAATAAAGCGAAAGACAAAACACCAGTATTTACGTGGTTCACCAATTGGCTACATTCAGGGCCGACCAAAATCGGATTCCACTAGAGAGAAAAGACCAGAATTATAGATTTCCTACTCTCTACCAATCTTATCTTAGGGTTACAATTAAAGAACGAGACATTATATATAGCCCTCTCCACTTTAAACCCTAACGGCTTTGGGCCCAAAAATATTTTGGCCCAAACCAGAACAGAAGACGGAATACCAATAACATCCCAAACAGAGGACAGCGAGACCCTCGTACCAACCTGTCAAAGCGGCTAATATGTATTCAAGGCATACCAACAAATCTCCACCTTGACTTGAATTCTCAAAGCAGAAACTCCAGACGCATCATTACAGTGCCAGATGAGCAGACTTCTCCCTCCACTCTCGGGACTGCCCCACTGGGCAACTACTGATCTCTGATGTTAAGCAAGTCCAAACATTGTTGAAACTTTATATGTGGAACATGCTTGGTGAACATATATGCAGAATTATCAGCAGTTTCCACTTTCTTCACCCCGATTCTCCTCTCACTCCTCAGAAAATGATATCTGACATCAATGTGCTTGGTCCTCTCATGATGGACCTGATCCTTGGCTAAGCAGATAGCACTCAAGCT
>JAULKM010006861.1:0-15033 GCA_032355605.1 Rubia tinctorum | reverse complement strand
GTTTTGATAAGTAAAACGACATCGTTTTACTTATGCGTAAAACAAAAAAAAGAAGGGCCGAGACCCTTCTTCTCCGGCCATCTTCCACGGTAAAAATGGCCAGATATTCGCCATTGCGAAGGGGTGGCGGAATCAAAGGATTCCGGTGGGCCTTACCACTAGTACCCGAGCCGCTGGATCCTAGGGGTGGCGCCAGCACCCCCTCGCCACTCCCTGGTTCCGCCACTGCCCCTAATCGTCTCCTCCCCATATCAATAAAAGGAAAAAATAGATATCTACAACTCACCAAGGAAAAAAGCATGCAAAAGTTCCAAAAGGATAACTGCACTAGTTGAAGTACTTTTGGGTATAATTGGTTGAATTATAAATACTATATAAGATATACTCGCTCCGTTCCATAGAAATTTGTACAATTTTTATTTCCGTCCCTCTCACATAATTTGGCAAAATTCAATTCTTACCTAAAGTGGCAAAACATGAGCTTATACATTTATTATATTATCTCCCAAGAGGTTGATTAAATCTACTGGTCAACTCTTCCATTACCAAAATACCCTTTCTTTATTTCTCATCAATATTTCCACCTCATCTTGCATAAAATAGCGATCCAAAAATAATTATGCTAATTTCTATGGAATGGAGGGAGTATAAATTAATTGTGAATCATTTAAAATGTCTTGCGGGAATTTTGGCTTTGGGAGGTTGATCAAAGTGACATTATTTATGTATCCTAACATAATGGTCCCGCTTGAAGATTCGAGTAAAAAAAGAGAGGTTTGAGATAAAATCAGGGTTTGACACCTTTAATTTTATTAAGTGGTACCACTTTTGGAGTAAACGATTTGACTCAATTCTCTAATTTTAAAAATGAAACTTCTAAGAGATTTTACGAATTAATTTATTGCATGGAGAGTGAGATGCCACCTATCCCTAATCATGTAAATGTATATAACTATCTCTACCATTTCAATTTGTAATAAATATTTATTTATTCAAAACTTTTTAATTCTTATTATAAAATTGATTTGGTGTATAAGTATAAATACTAATGAGTGATATATTGTTAGATTCGTTGTAACATATATTTTCAAAATATTAACTTTTCATAACTTTTCAATATCCTTAACAAAAGATATAAAAGATCAAATATTTTTCAACTCAATTGATGAAAGTCAAATTGTGCAGGTTGAAATGGAACAAGGAAGTCCCTCGTTCATGTAAAATTATATTTTTCACAATAAAACTTCATCATTACTTTACATAGGGATCCATTTCAATTGTACAGTAATATATTTATATGCAATTTAATTACTCCTTCCGTTCTAGACTAAATTGCATAGATTTTTTTTACAATTTTCAAGGAACATGTTTGATCGTTAATATGTTTAACTACGTATAATAACAACAAATAAAAAGTCAATATTTAGAAATTACTTATTACGACGAATCCAAAAATATCACATGTGATAATACTATTGTTTATATGTCTACTTAAATACGTGGTCAAAGTTTGACAATGTTGACTGTAAAATAATAAAAGTGAAGTTTAGTTTGGAACAGAGGGAGTATATTATTATATTCAATAATTGTTTCAAAAGAATCATGATATTTGCCTTTTCTCTCTTATTTGGTCATTTCCCTCGAAAAAATTTCTTGGTTTGGTGCTACAGTGCACCAGTCCGGATACAAATGGCGAATGCGTCCTCATATTGTCTTTTTTAAAATTCTGGCCTGATGAAGACGCATTTTCCAAATGCGTTTTCTAGTTTTCCTTTTTTCTACCGGTCAATTTATGAAGACTCATCCAGGAACTGCGTCTTTTTTGTTTTTACTTTTTTTTGCTCATAAATTGAAGACACATTTGTTAAATGCGTTTTCATGGTTTTGTAGTTTTTTATTTTCAGCATCCTGACAATGCATTTGGCAAATGCGCTGTCTCTGTATTCTTTAAATCCAAGAACAGAGCATTGATGCTCCCCCGTCCGTCCTTCGTCAATTTCAATCGAGCTCGACTTCCGATCCTTTTCTCCTCCTTTCTCCCACATCTTAGCCTCGACCATAACCTCCCTTGTTCTCTCAGCCTTGAAGACAGGTAATTGAGCTCCAAAATCTTGGGCAAATTGTCCCCCAACCGAGGTGTGTTAAATGTGTAAATCTTAGGTTTGTATGTTGTTTGTTTGGCTATTTTGTTGCTATAATTCATATTCTTCTTTTCTTGCAGCTTGCATTGGGTTTCATTGCGTCGTTTCTGGATGTCAAGCAGCTGGAGGAGTTGTGTGTGTACCGCACGCGCTGATCGGCAAGCTGCGCGTGAGCTTCATGCACCGCCGGACCAGACGCGCGTGAATTTCACGCGCCACCGTCGACGGAGGTGCTCCGCCAGATACTGCTCGAGTTGTTTTTGGGTATATTTTTCGATGAGTAATATGTACTATTGGGAAATGATAAATTTTTTAGAGAAATTTGTGAAATATGTTGTTTATGTAGAATGAAATTAATTTTCATTTTATTTTTTTGTATGGGTGAATGAAAATGTTTTTAGTAATATATTGTATGATATATTGTAGGGAATTTATTATTGGGTTTCTAAAAATGTATGCATAATCTTTATAGAGTTATTATTGGATATTATTTTAATTTTTTTTCGGAGTTAATTTCACACGATTGTATGAATTATTTTTTCGAATGATGTCGATGTTTGAAAAGTGGTTATGGAAATCAATGAACTGATGTTGAATGATAAAATTTGTGTGAAATGCATGGTAATTGGTAATTGCATTTGGATATTACTTTCAAATGTCATGATATTTTTTTCATACTAGTATAGGAAACGTTGGGGTGGGATTTCTAGGAAGTTGTTACTGTTCTCAGTAGGAACACATCTTCTTTCTCGAAGGTAAGAGTTTTTTTGTAAGGAGCCGTAATTTAGACATTTTAGATGAATAATTATTGATGTAAGGTGGAATATTTTTTCATGTTATGAATCGATGTCTCGTTTTTGTTTTTGAATTGGTTTTCATGATGGGCATTTGAAAAATCAGTTTCATTATATTTTTTGTTACGCATAGTCATTAATGATAACCTACGCTGTTGAATGATAATCTTCGTGTTTAGAGGTAATTATTTATTGTGTACTACTATGTTGCAGTTGAAGGATGATTTTGTTGTTGTACTTGTTTAGAGGTGGTGTGATTAAGTATGATGTGAATGTGGGAGTGTACTATAATCCTCCCGTAGCTGAGAAACATATGACCTTACACCAAAGGTTAAGCCGCTCTCAATTAGTTGAATTAATTGTGAGACGGTTTGGTATTCAATGCGAGGGGTTTCTTGTAAAAATATTTTATCGTTGTCCTGAGATGATTGGTTCTTGTATATATTATCGATGTTATGAAGTGAAAGATGACCAGTCGACGGAGACCTTCTTTGATACTATTCATAGAATGTCCCTGTCGTCACCCTATCTTTATATTTAGCTGGACAGGATTGATACCCACTGTGATCATTTGGGTGATGTTGGCTCAGGCACTTTCATTTCGTTTTTGAGCAACATTCATAACTATACCTCAGCAACCTGCCCTCCCTCAGCAACCTTCCCTCATATCGTTGGTGAGTCGAGTCAACCTGCAGAGTATGTCCAGCTCGGCTACTCTCACCGTTCACAAGTGTTGGTACTCATGTTGGTTACCATGAGGAATTAAACGTCTTTGACTATGATTATGTTGGTGAAATTGGCGAGCATGGTACCGATGGTGGTGACCTTGTTGTGGGCCAGATTGATGTTGATGAAGAGGAAGGTGAAGGTGGGGAACTTGATGCAGAAAGTGAAGATGATCATTCTTTTTCATCCGATTCGAATCAAAGGGATGATGATGATCATGTGATTTTTCACGAAAAATGTCCCCACTGCCTTCCATCAAATCTGGAATCCTAATACCAATGATTTCTTCAGGGATTACGGTGGTCCGGATAAGGATGGGTATGACCCAAATGATTGTGGTAGAATACTTCCTAATTACGTTCAAGTGACAGGTGAAGTTGATTTGAGTATGCGATTTCAGACTAAGCCGGAATTGGTGGAAGTAATATGTCGATAGAGTTTGAAGATGAACAGGGAACACCAGATTATGGAGAGCAAGTCGCGTACATGGTACGTAAAATGTAGGGAAGTTGTCGAAGGAAGTGGCAAATTTTCTTTGATTGTAAGAGCCAACATGAAGTTTTCCGACGGGATGTGGGAGATCACCAAGTGGGCCAGCAGTCATTCTTCTATTGGTGTTGGTCGATCAGATGGTAACACTAATGTGACATCGATGATGATCGCTCGCTCCCTTAGTTATCAGATTGAGACCAACCCCTCCTTCACGGTCAAGGATGTTATTGAGCATGTACACAAGGAGTTAAAAGTGACTATTTCGTACAAGAAGGCATGGTATGGTCGACAGAAGGCTATTGATTTGGCCTTTGGAACCTGGGAGAAATCCTTCGAGAGATTGTCCACATTTATGAATGAGCTGGTCAGAGCTAATCCAACCACTGTTATTAGTATACGTACCAGATAGAGTTCATGGTGATGGGTATTAGAAGTTCAAGTTCGTGTTTTGGGCATTCGGCCAGGCTATCGAAATATTTCGTCGATGCAGGCCAGTGATCAGTGTGGATGGAATCTTTTTGAAAAGGGTGTACCAATCCACGATGCTAGTTGATGTTGTGCACGATGCAAATGATTTTTTATTGCCAATCTCCTATACAATAGTAGATGCTGAGACGAATGAGAACTGGCATTGGTTCATGGTCAAGTTGAGACACCATGTGGTAGGTAATGATTCTAGGTCCATATGTGTTATATATGACCGCCATAAGAGGATATTAAATGCAATGACACACACGGATGGATGGATGGATGAAGTCTACATGATATCATCAGTTCTGTTTGAGGTATTTACAGTCCAACTTCCTTAATGCGGAAGGTGGAAAGTTTAAAAATGCACATTTTAAGACCCTGGTGTGGCAGCTTGGAAGTGCTAGATCGGAACGGAAGTGGCAAGAGTACAAGGAGAAGTTGGAGAAGCTCGAACTCGCTGCATGGCAATGGTTGGAAGAACATAACAATAGTAAGTGATGTCTCGTTTTTGATGGAAACCGTGTGGGGTATTCTAACAACCAACATTTTAGAGAGCTACAACAACTGTTTGAGGCGCGAAAGACATCTACCAATAACTACTTGTATTAACGCAACTTTCGAACGAACAGTCGAAATGTTTGCTCAAAGATTAACGGAGGCGACTAACTGGAGGTACACTTACATCACGCATGTTTATCTACATATGTACTAAGTTTAGTAGTGATCCTGTTTTAAGTTATTGTTATGTTGCAGTTCTGTTTTGCCGAGCAAGATTTGGAAGAAGATTGAGAAGAAAGACAGCAGGGGGCAGGGACATGTTGTAAATGTGTACGATCGTACTTTACAAATTTATAAGGTTGTGAAAAGGACCTTCGACCGCAGTGTGGCTGAATGACACTATACTGTGAAATACTCAAAGAAACAGTGTAGTTGTCGAGTGTGACAAAGTTTCAGGCTGTCTTGTTCCTATGCCTTGGCTGTTTGCAGGAAAAGGCATGATGATCCCAAAAACCTTTGTCATAAGGAATACCACACGACAACCTTCATATCACAATACAATGTTGGTTTCATGCCAATCTAGGATCCTTCATTGTGGCAACCCGCAAAGGGAGGTTGGTGCCCGATATAAAAAAAGTTTTGCAATAGAAAAAGAGGCCAATTTGCGGAGAGGAGGATTAGGAATCAGATGGATGAAAGAGTACATGGTGATCGTAGAGGTGTCCGTGGGCGGCGTCCTGCATAGGGTACTGTTTGTAATACTGAGTTCCTTAGAATGTTTAATAACGACTTTTTCTGGAAATGCATAGTTTTCAAAAGTTAGGGAGCTATATGTTTTGCGACACTTGAACTTTTGTGTTTTATTATATGACCTTGTTAATTTACAGCAAGAACTATTGTTACTCGCTAAATGTCAGACAATTCATAGGAACATACCATTCTGTGCTATAAGTTGATGGATTGATATAAATTGATTTTCACTGCAAATTGTTCTGCCATTCTATGCTACGTGTTTCAAAAACTGGTGCTCAATATTTCATTTATCCAGGGATACACCATGGATTATCCAGGACCAATTGATGAGGATTTTCTCTACCTACACATGGAGCATCGTGCACAGGCGATATACAATGGTGACTTGGAGGATACGGCCTTGCAGGTCGGACGTTATGATAGGGCCTATTGGGATGTTGAGATCCCTGATGGTGTACTGCGTTATGTTCGTGCGGTAGGCTTACAGGGCCTCCTCGATTCAGCGGCAATCTATGTTGACCATTCGCTTATCACAGCGTTGGTCGAGTGCTGGAGACCTGAGACCCACACATTTCATCTTTCGGTGGGCGATGCAACTGTCATGTTGCAGGATGTGAGTGTTCTTCGGGGTTTACCAATCGATGGTATGCTCGTCACAGGTCTTGACCATAGAAGGCCGACGATTGATTGGCAGACCATATGCACTGACTTCTTAGGGGCAACACCCCCCTTAGATGCCATCAACGTGGTTCGTATAAAGGCCTCTTCATTTTAGTGATGTGTTGCACAGTCCACTTCCTATTCATGCCACAGACATTGATTGTCAGCAGCGTGCGAGGGTATTCATTCTACTCTTGGTTGGTGGAATGCTTATGTCTAACACTTCAGGAAGGCACCCAGCGGTTGCAGAGGGGTTTCACGGAGATGGGGCAACCTTGGAGTATATGGTATTCATTAGTTTTGTCCAATAACATTTTATTACTACGTACAATTACAACAATTCGTTGTATCTAACATGTTTATCTGATTTGTGCATATGCGGGTTATGTCCAAAGTGCAGCTCAGGAACGAAATGAATTTGGACGCATGTCCCCCACCTTACGCAGACGTTATCAGGGACACCCTTGAAGATGTTGTAGGTGCCCTGGTATATGCGCAGGAGCCATCCAGAGTGCGTTACTATCAGCCACAAGTCCACCCGAGGAACTTCCACCTGGTGTCAGGTACAATGAAATCAGAAGCCACCGTCTTCCTCCTCCTGGGAGACAAGGTGATCGTCAACGGTGCCCTGAAAGACCTACTCTTGACATTGGTTTCTCTCAAGCCAGACTTTCAAATGCTAGTTCGGCCTACGAAGGAACATTCGATGTTGAACCCTCGCACTCCACCACTTCTCCGGTTCATTCTGCTGCATACCTTACTCCAACTATTAGACATGCACATTTGTCTCTGACTGCTCCGTTCCATACAACTAGCGGTCCTTAAGTTCAACATCATTTCAATGACGACGAAGCTGAAGACGATATGGAGGAGAACTTAACGGAGGGAATTCAGGATGAAAACTTAGAAGCGTCTACTCATGTGTGTGTAAGAAGATGCACATCCCGCACCATATGCCCCCCACCATGTGGAACAGGTGGAAGACTTTGCGGAGGGCGTCATTAGTACAGTTTGTATTAATGATTCGTACATTTCTACCAAACCATATAGGAATGTATTCATATTTGGTTATACTTATGTCCTCAAATTAAATAAACATTGAATCTGACTACTATTCTATTTCTTACATTGAAGATAATAATTACGGAGTAATATATAATTTATAAAAGAAAATAGTACTAGGTTATTCGAAATAAAATAATATCAGGTTACTAAAAATATATGTATTATATTTTTTTTCTTACAAAAATACCTGAATTATAAGAAAAATACAAACAAAATAATACCTGCATTTTGTTCATTTCTTATTTTTATTAAATTTTTGTTAAATAAAATAAATTAAACAAAATATTATTTAAAATTAGATGACACATTTCAAGAATGCTTCCTCTTTATATATATATTTTTTATTATTTTCAAAATATTTATTTCAAATTAGAGGACTCATTTCAAGATTGTGTCCTTATCATTTTTTATTTTTTATTTTTTTAAAATTTTCAGAAACTAAATAAATTTTAAAAAATTATTACAATTAGAGGACACATTTCAAGAATGCGTCCCCTTCATGTTTTTTTTTTAAAAAAATTTGGAATATTTTATAAATTAAAAAATAATAACGTAGAGGACGCATGTCCTCTTATTTTTCTATTTTTCAAATTCCAGATAATTAAAACCAAACAAAAAATTAAAAATCACCCCATGCAGCATCCAAAATTCATGTATTATCCCCCATCCAAGCAAGGACTCTTCCCTCCCATGGAATCATCACCAAAAAAGAAAACTATACTCTAGGGAGGTCGCCCCTGCCACCAGATTTGGTGCTCTGGTGACCTCCCCCATCCCTCTCCATTTAGCTTTAAACTTTAGTTGTAGTCTAGTTTAAATTTAGGTTAAAATTGCTTTCTATTTTATACTCTTTTATGTGAAAAATTATATTGGGTAAAATACAAATATAACCCTATTATTTTTTAAAAGTGTCAATATAACCCTGTATAATATGAAAGAGCGATTACAACCCTAACTTTTGCATTAAATGTGCCGATATAAACTTTTAACACTATTCCGGCATTGACTTGATATTTTTCGACATTGATCAAACCTAAAAGACTAAAATATCCCTATTTTTAAACCTAAAGTTCTAATGACAAAAATACTCCTAAAATTCTTCTTTTCCTTCATCCCCATAATCAAAGTTGCCACTACTCCACCGCTCCACTGACCCTGACGCTGCCGCTTCCACTGCTCCGCCACCTAAATATGAATTTCCCGAAATCTGGATTTCCGCCGCATCTGCACCACTAAACCCAACCCAACACCTGCCACTGCTCTGCCTACCTCTTCCAACTCTGTATCCAAATCTCAAGCTCACGCCGCATCCTGCTCCAACTCCCAACCCTAGCTGCATCCACGGAACTCCAGCTACGATTCCCGTACTTGTAAATGTAGGCATAAATCCAATTCAAAACTCATCAACTAATTCCTATTCCATGAAACTGTGTGATTAAACTTTAGAAAGTAGCAGTATATATGTGCAGCCGATGAGTCCGAAGGCCAACTTGAAACCGCAGCCAAAGCCGATGCCGAAAGCGGGGCCAACCTTGCCCAGTTGCCTCGACCGTATTTCTGGAAGCTCACACTATTCCTCTACTTCCATCCCTCCTCCCGTCATTCATCTCACCTATTATTCAATTTCCACTAACTACCATAGATTTTACTTCTTCCTCTCACTAAATTTTGACAATACACCAGTATGTGCCAAACATTTGCCAAACTTGATTTACTATTCTTTAATTTATCAAACGAAGCAAAATAGATCTGAGAAGACGAAGGAAGGAAAAGAAGCAGGGAAAATGAAGAAAAATATATTGGAGAAGAAAGAAGAGAAAATGAGAAAGAGATATTGTTTGGTTAATGTATATGAGGTATAATTGTCCTTTCAATTTTTTTTGAAATTGTATTTTATTTTTAGCAGGGGTATAATAGTTCTTTCCAGTTATTCCAGCCAAATTAAGATTCACAGGGTTAGATTGGCACTTTCGAGCAAATAATAGGGTTAGAAATGCACTTTCAGATTTTACAGGGTTAGATTGACACTTTCGATCAAAACATAGGGTCATTTTAGCACTTAACTCAATTAATTTGAGTGGTGGCTGACTGGCGTGGGTCACAAATGGTCGATGGCCACGACATGGGCTGCGAGTGGCCAGTGGCTACGACGTGGGTTTATCCCGACAGCTGGCCGGTGGTTTATTGCAGCAACTAGTAGGCGTTTGGCTTAATTTTAATATTATCTGAATGCTACTTGTAATTGTAATTAAATTAGATTCCTTTTCCTTTTCTACATAGGTCTTTGTAACTCTGTATAATGTACCCAGAGCATGAATACAAACACACAATCATTACTCCGTAAATTTTTCATGGTATCAAAGTCCATCATCCTAAAACCCTAAAGAAAATTTCCACCGGAGTTTCCGAGCTTCCGCCACCCGACGTCCGCGTGTTACTTCCATGCGCCACCGTTGATTAGGGTTGACTGTTGATTAGTTAAGTTATGTTTATGTATGGAATGTCAAGTAAGGGTTGACCGTTTATTAGTAAAGTTATAACTTTTTCATTAGTGTTTATGTATGTAAAATCAAGTTAGGGTTGACCGTTAATTAATAAAAGTCATACCATTTTATTTGTGTTTATATATGGAAAGTCAAATAAGGTTGACCATTTATCGGTTAAAGTCAAACCATTTTGTAAATGTTTATATATGGAAAGTCAATTAAGAGTTAACTCTTGATTAGTTAACGTCAAACTATTTTGTTAATTCTTTTACATGAAAAGTCAATGATTAGCCGTTTAGTAGTTATTCGCATAACCTTTTCATTAGAATTTATGTATCAAAAGGCCAAATAAGAGTTTAACGATGATTGATTAAGATTAAAATTTTATTTATTTATTTTTATGTATAGAAAGTAAAGGCATAATCATTACCTATTTACATCTTACTAAAAATAAATAAAATGTAAAAATATGTACATTTATAATAATCAATACATGTTTACATGAAATATGTACATCTTACTAGAATTCTTACAGAAATACGTACATATTTACTAGAAATATGTACATTTATAATAATCAATACATTTACATCTTCCATTAAAAATAAAGTTTATTCGTTTTCGATCACATATGACTCGAACACTACATTTGATTTATTTTATTTGAAAATATAAACATAAATTCATAGTTATAAAATCTTTTAAAATTTGAAAGAAATGGAGTTGCATAAAAAATTAAAAACTATTTTTTAATGTTGTTAAAAATTACAAATTACATTATTTATTTATACATGTATATATATATATATTCAATTATTTTAAATCATGCATCGCAATGATGTTATCTAGTTATTCAAAAGAAATGGAGTTGCAAAAAATAAAAAATAAATATTTTAGTTTTGATAAAAAATAAATTACATTAATATATATATATATATATTCACTTATTTTAAATAGTGTATCACACACCTGTTTTCTAGTTATTCATATAATAATAAATAAAATAATAATATTAATTTTTCATTTAAATTTAAATTTAAATTTCTAATATTATTTTTACATTGCATATATATATATTATTTTTTTTTAATGTGAAAGGACTAAAATATTACTATTTTAAAAAATGGGCCTAACTAGGAATATGGCCCATGTCTGCGAAAGAGTGACGTACGACGTCGGTAACAATAATAAGCGACGTGGGTAAGCCAGACATGCGTGTGACGTCGATCATTTCATGTCTACAACAGGAAATGCGATGTCGGTCATATTAATAAGGGACGTCGATAAGCCAGACATGTGTGCGACGTCGGTCATTCATGTCTGTGAGAGTGATGTGCAACGTCGGTCACAAAAATAATCGACGTCGGTAAGCCAGACATGCTTGCGACTTCGGTCATGCCAGACTTTTTACCTTGGTTTTTTAACTGAGGTAAGAAAACCTTTTACTTCGAGAAAAAATAATGGAATTTTACCTCGGTTATTTGATGTTAAGAAATAAATTGAGGTAAAAGGGGTGAAATAAAAGGTCATTTTCTTGTAGTGTAAGGACTGGTTGCATACAACACAATGATCGGAGGACTGGATCCAACAATTTGATTCAGGTAGGGAGTTAGTTGATAGAGGTGATGCACATTTTTTGAGCTTAGGATTTACGACCCTGGCAATTCAGTATTGGGAGAACGAGGATGGTTTGCCACTAATTTGACTACTACTATATCTTATTAGATGATTTGTTTAGCTACATCAAATACTCAATTTCAACATAGCTCTCATATTACCACGGTAGCTGGAGATTAGTAACATAGTATTTTAAAGCGCTTCTGTGTACTGGGCTCAATCCCAATTTTGTTGTAATAGGATGGACTTAATTGTATAAGATTTCAGCTTATCCGATCATTTATCTAAAAGGTTGGACACCCAAAAACAAACCCATATTTCAGACAGTTTCAATCAAAAATGTTTTTAAAATGAAGAAATTCTTCATTTGAGGATAATAAATAGAGTTTTCTATTGAAATATATTATTTAATATTTCTAAAATATTATTATGTTTTAAAAAATTATATTGGTTGTTAGTATATGATAGTTTGTGTTTAAAAGTAAATTATATCAATATTTTATAAGTTATTTCATTGTTCAAACAACAAGGTAGATTTTTTTTAAACTTTAAAAACTTCATCATAAAGATGAGTCGGGGTTGTTTAGGATCCTGAACCTTTCAAAACTAACCAAACAGAGTTCATACAAAAATGTCTAATATTTGACCTTCATATCTAGTTTCCATTGAGCTATTCATGTAGATTACAAACTTAGCTTGGAAGGTTGATGAGTGTGTTTCCATTGATGAATCCCTAATCCCTGTGTTAAATCCATAACGGCCAGACACTCATTACTTTCCAAAAGTCTTCAACTTGATACTTTACAGAAGGAGAAAGTCTCTTGAAATGTGGTCTGTCCATAAGTTTATGAACAATCCACCGTATTTTTTTTACCTTAAATGTTAATTTTTTTTATACAATTTAAACATTGTACTTTAAAATTTAAAACAAGTAAATTGTGTATGTGAATGTGAAAATATAAAAATATTTAATATAAATAATATTTTTAAATTTTAACAAATAAAGTGTATAAGTTTAAAAATACAGTGCCATATTCATAAGTTTATTAACATGTCGTACATATATGAGGAGACCCACTAATTATATTATATCCTAATTCAGACCAAATCTTTGTTTTCTTTCTAAAATGTGGGGAAAGGCTGTCTTTCTGACAAACAACAATTCAGTATTAATTATTATCCAAATAACTAGAGGATTACCATCGTGAGTTGCGTAATATTATTAATTTAAATATTGAGATGAAGTTTTATCTACATCTTGTCTTACATTTAAATAAAGTTTATTTTAAATTTTAGTCATCTAAGGAAAATTATATGAGTTATGAAGTAAAATAATTAATTTAGTTAGAAATAATTAAATATTGAATACGATAAAAATTGATTATTTTATAATATTTCATTCAGTTTTTTAAAAATTAATTATATTTATGTTGAGATTAATTTTAAAATGTTATCATAATTATGTGTATCTCAATGCGATAAATAAAATTAAATATCAAATGACCTTATTAGTCTCGCTAATTATAAAATGTCATCTTTTAACAGTTAGTCGGTTTAAAACAAGATTTTGTCACATGTAATAAATGAATAATGTGTATACATATTTTTATCAAAACTACACTATCATTGTATAAAAAATCCGAATATTTTATTATTTCAGATTGTGTGTTTCTTTGGATTTTCTTTATATATATAAATCCAAAACATTTTGTTATTTCATACTAGGGTTTCTTTGGATTTTCTTTAGTGATATATATATATAGTATGAGGTATTTATGAGTTTAAATATATCTTTAAAGTTATATGTTTTAACAAGTTATAATTGATTATATATAGTAAAGAATTAAAATCAGTAACATATTATAATATTTGTATATATTTTTTAGACAACTTGGCTTTAGATTAGTCAAAATGACTTCAATATCCCCGATTGAAGGTAACAAGCAAACAATTTTTATTATATGATACCTGTATAATACTATTGCATGAAAATCTCAACTAAACGTTAGTCAAATCTACTACTTAATACAATTAGCCGGTGAAAATAGTTCATACAATTAACTAATAACTGTCCAGTAATTTTTTTTATAGTATAAAGTTCAAATAATTTTTCGTATACTATAATTACATTAATCTTTATCCGTTAACAGTAGATCTAAATTATATACTCCCTCTAGTTTTTTTAAGATTGTCCCCAAACAAAATAACTCATTATTTTAAAAAAGTAAAATGAGTGGTGAAAATTGTATTGGGAGTGTAAAAAGTAAATTGTATGGATGAAAATAACCTAAACTTTGTCAAAATGGGAAGAAACCATTGTTAAAAAATCAAACAAAAAAAAGAATGGGAGCCAATGTTAGAAAACCGGAGGAAGTACTATGGATGTTCAAACAAAGTTTTCACTACCAAAAAATCTTCCTGCAGTGCCGTTATTTTGAAATACTAGTGACACCCAATGATGTTGCTAAAATTAATAGTGACATTAATTTGTTAAAAATGCCTCTATTTAGTATGTCACTAAAATACTGTGACGCGTTAAAGTGTCTTTATATTTGTGTGATGCTTTGATATGTAATAGTGTCAATAAATGTTGTGACATGAACTGATGTAGTAGTTTGATTTAGAAACATATACTCGTGTCAGTAAATTTAATGACACATAAAGGCGAAGTAAATTTTGTGGCCTTTTCCCATCTATCACAAAAAATGCATCACTCACCTTTTAATTTAAAAAACCATGCACGCCTTGAGATATTACTAGACACAATGGATTACTATGATTTATCACAAAAGTAGCCAGAGGGGTTTTTTATTTATTTCTGGATCAAATAAACTGATTTTATAAAATATCAGTTTATTAAGTAAACTTGAGCAATTATATAGCAAGGATCTCTGCAGTGAATTATAGCAAGGATCTCTGCTCCTACAGACACATCCTTCTCCCGGTTGAAAGCTGCATCAGTGACATATTATTCTGTGAATGTGGAGGATGAGAGCGCATTCTGCTGTGTTTTATGTAATCCCGGAGAACTGTATAAATCCTTCAGCATGATTCCATATATCCAAAGGATCTTTTTTCTATATCCGGATGATGTTATTGCGGAAGATCCAGATTGACCAAAGCATACAAATCCAAGGGACAGGATCAGTTCGTCAGATGGGGCTTTAATTGTTGGATCAAGCAAGGTCATAATGGGTGAGTCGGTTTCAGCTGTAATTCAAAGAGAATTGCCTCAGAAGTGCAAGGACCCTGATATGTTCTCTTTGCCATGTTTTATTGGAGACGTTAAGATTGATTCTGCCATGTGTGACTTAGGAGCATCTATCAATG
>JAULKM010006860.1:0-27435 GCA_032355605.1 Rubia tinctorum | reverse complement strand
CCCCCCCCCCAAAATGGATTCGGGAAAAACATCACTAGATTTGGTTGAAACATCAAGGGTTGAAAATAAAACATCAAGTCTGGTAATATAAACTCGTGCATTGCGCGAAAATGGTAAGAAAAATTGATCTGCAAATTTCTTCAACCCAAAATAGAATTTACACCCAGTTCCCTCCTCCTTCTTCCTCTCCCAATTTTTTTTAAAATAATATTTGAAACCCCATCTCCAATTAAACTTTATTATATTGCACATTAACTCTTGGTCTCGCTATGAGACGGTCTCACACAAGAGTTTCCTATAATTTTAACCAATTATATATATAATTGAGATCATGTGAGAAAGTGTATCTTAGATGAGAACACTCACTTATGTGAGAACACTCACTTATGTGAGAACAAATCTCAATCATTCAACCCTCTTCAATTTAATGGTTACAATTAATTTATATGTTGCTGAAATTACATATCCAAAAAGCTGAAACCACAGATCATTTTTGCGGGTTATAAGGATGGAGTTGGGTCATTTTTGAAATAAAATACATTCGATAGTCGCTCTTGACCAATTCTGCTTTCTTCTTAACTATCTGCCACCACATCATTCACTACCACCACCCTCACCTCTCCTCTTCCGATTTCTCCACTTATCCTCTACAACTAGAATATGCGGGCGGGTTGGAAATGGTCATCGAAGGGATTTTAAGGATTTAATGTTTGGTTAACAAAGAAGAACATTTGAGAGGTGGATTGACTTTGAATTCTGCTGCTATTCCATGTATGGATTGATGGAAGAGGAGCTTTTGTGAGCCGTAAGAGTTGTTTTTATTCTTATTTCATTCATTTGTTTTTATACGGGGAGGGTTTTTGAAATTTTTTATCAAAACTAAATTGATGTTGAGGGGGTGTTTACATTGCTTGAAAATGGTCGTTCCTTTTAGTTTGTCCTGAAGTACTTGAGTTAGTAACAAAGATAACAAATAAATATGAGGTCTCGGCTGTTCTTTGGGGGATTGGAAGATTTAGGACTTTAATGAGAACATGGTTACTTAGGCTTACCAAATTTTATATAGTTTCTTCATTATATTAACATATATTCAGTCATGTGTCTTTGCAACCATAATGTCTTCTGTTTACCTTTTGATGTTAGTCTACGGTCTTCAACCTTTATATGATTTCAACAACCTTGCTCCACTTGGTTTTCATGATGACTAAAGATGTTCACGTGCATCTCTATTTGGAATTAGTTTCTAGTAAGTTAGTGCATCGTGCATCTAGGACCTAAGTGGAGTTAGTTGTTCTTCATAATATTACACAACGATCTAATAGACGCACTCTTTATCTTTTGGAATGTTAGTCAGCACCAGTTCGAGAATGAAATTACAGTAGTATAGTGAAGGAAGAAACCTATTATGTACATTGTTTTGGGCCAAATTCAACATCTTTCTAAGTTCTAAGTTTTTAGATGGTTTACTAGTTGTATTTTGCTTAAACTTCTTATGCACACACATCTCTATAACTTGAACGAACGTCACTTCTCATTTTCATATCTTAAAAGATGTGGTTTTGGTGCTTCATATTTTTCTTTCAATCTGTGTATCTTTCTTGAAGGTAAGATGTCTATCTTTCTTGAATGTAAGCAGTCTATGAACCTTTTTCAGGGCATTGAACAATCATGAAATCTTTCAAATTCAGATTCGAAAAGACTTGCAATCCACTCTTCCATAGTTTCAAAGTCTAATTTTAATTCTAGGTATGTTCATTATCTCGACCCTTTTTACAACCCTTCTCTGTAGCTTGTTTGATAAATTATTTAATTTTCAATGAGATCCAAATTCTGAGGAACATATCCTGCTCAGTTTCACCAATTGAAAGCCCTTTTTTTCACCCAAGATAACCTCCACACCTTAATGGAAGGCTGTCTCCATCATCTACATCTAGTCCCCACACGACATCTAGCTCATCTACGCCTCTAACTGAGGGGTGCTAGTGCTTTACCATTTCAACACCTTAATCAGTCTACTTACCTATGAGAAGGCTTTGGAAATATGTCCAAGTCCTAAAAAAGTGGCTACATAAATAGGCCCGTGTATTGGGATCCAGATATGTTTAGGGCAATGCAGCTAAGCTTTCATACATTTCGGGATATAGTGTGCAATGAAAATGACATAATTACTAAACGGCTTGGATGGAGAACTTCATGATGGATGATCAACCTTGGTAGATCAGGTGTCTCAATAATTGCTTCGGGATTCTATGAAGTTGAATCCAACTTTAGATCTTAATTCGCATCATCATCAATTGACAGGTCACATAATAGCTTCAGAGGATCCGATGGTTCAACTAAAAATTCAACTTTGATTTGCTGACAACATATGCTGCTTCAACTTTTACAAGCATATTTTAAAGCATCTACAAGCTTAACTTGAAGCACCAATAAGCATAACTTGAAATACCTACAAGTTAAACATGAAGCACCTCTCCGCTATAATGTGAAGCACTAATAAGCATATTTTGAAGCCCCTACAAGTTTAACTTGAAGCACCTACATGTTAAACTTGAATCATATCTCTTTTATAAGTTGAAGAACCAACAAGCATAACTTGAAGTACCTACAAGTTAAACTTGAAGCACCTCTTTGTTATAACTTGAAGCACTAACAAGTATATTTTTAAGCACCTACAATCTTAACTTGAAGAACCTATAAGTTAAACTTGAAGCACCTCTCCACTATAACTTGAAGCACCTGCAAGCATAACTTGAAGCACCTGCAAGCATAACTTGAAGCACCAACAAGTATCACTTAAAGTACCTACAAGTTAAAATTGAAGCAAAGATAACCACCAACAATCATATTTTGAAGCACCTACAAGTTAAACTTGAAGCACATCTCATCTATAACTTGAAGCACCAACAAGAATAATTTGAAACACCAACCAGTATAATTTGAAGCACCTACCAGCTTAACTTGAAGCATCTCTTCGTTATAACTTAAAGCAACTCTGTAACTAATCCTAAAAATACAAGAAGATTTTTTCCTAACTCCAAATATCACCAGAAACAACACATAATAATATTAGGAATCATCATCAAAACTAAAAAAACAGTTGGGCAAAGTGCTGCTGATTCAAGAATAAGATACATTAAAGGTGCACGTACTCTAAGAACCACATTATTTTCGTAGCATTATAAATGAATAACTTCGGGATATATTGGAAGCACTTATAAGAAAATAATTGAAGCTATTGTAGTATAGGATGTTGTTCGCAACTGCTTACAAAGATAGCAAAAGGAAAATGTCTTCAATGACATCATAATGCAAGAGACCAAAGAAATAGAACAAATGAATTATCAATTCTAGATGAAAATATTGAAGAAATAAGTTTATGAACTTGAATTCTAATGCTACAAGTGTACGTCTAAATTTTTTTGAATATAACTATAAAACCACAAAAAACTATTTTATGCCCAACTGTTTAAAATCTCCAAAAATGACAGCCTACTAGCTCCTTCATATTCCACTATAAATAGAAATTTAGTCAGAAGCAATCCTGCAAATGTATTTGAATGAACAACGTGGACAACAAGGCAATGTTCATAATACTTCCATCGGGTTCGGTGATTTTCCATGACTGCAAGAACTCAGGGTGTCCAATTCTGGCTACTCTGGTACAATCCCGACATCATACTCATAGCCGAGTAACTAAAGCACATAGTCGTTGCAGAATAATCGATTGCACAGAGAAATGTGGCTTATCCATAATCAATGGAAAAAATGGCATTAGCCTGATATCATATTAAAGTTGAAAACTTCGGATATTTACCTGACCGTGAAGAAGTAAGAAAATATGTTGGCCATGAACACCCTTTCAAGACTGGGCTCATCGATTTCCTTGGAAAAATTCCATAAGATAGCCTTGTTCCTCCATCTCATATTAGGGGAAATCAAGAAAAACAAAACTCCAGTTTAGAAGATTAACATCATTCTGAAATTCTAAAATGAGGTAAAAATGCATATGATCTTGAGATTGTATACACATGCAGGTATCTTTAGCAGTAGTACATGCTCTGCAAAAGAAATTATCTGGGAAGATGTTACTGTCAATCATCATCGGGCGACATAAAAACAAGACAATAGCATTCATTTCTCATAACGAAATAATAAGCCATTCATCAAAAACTCCATATTAACAAAGACTGATACTGATCCAAAAAGTTATAACCTCATGATCACACTTGCAAACTTTACATATACGCAAGGTGTCATTCTACTCAACACGCAATGCTCAAAATCAGCTATAGGGAACACAAAATAGATAGATTTAAACAAACAAAAACCATTATTTCCATTACACACATGCTTTCCAAGGGGCATTTCAACAACCATGAAACTGACATAAACAATGTTGCCTAGTAAAGGCTCAAATTTATCATCAACCAATGAAAATTGCTGTAAATCAACACCACCATACCTTTAAGGAATTAAACGAGCTTAACCTTAGGTGAGGCTTACATTTCAAAAGCTCAAATCTTGAGAAACACTCTTCATCCTTTCAATATGTGTTTATGTCAAAAGCTCAAATCTTCGTATTGCTCTGCCACGTTGTTGACTAGAATATCAATCCAATGCAACTTCCCAAAAACTTCTTCAACAATCCGTCTGCAGTTCTCATCACACCTTAAATCAGCTGGGATGGTAATCGGGTCTTTCGCATCACCAACTTTGGCTTGCTTCAACATCCCAATGGAGTCTGTTGTATCTATGTTCTTGGAGCCCTTCAAGTACGTGAAAGCTACTGTCGCGCCTTCTAGTTCAAAGCACCACCCACCCGATCCCTAAACCACCACCAGTCTGCGCCACATTACCATGCAAAATCAGAGAGATTACAGTTTAAATCAATCATTTTCAATGGATATTGACATTGATGATGCGATGTACGTGAAGCTTATTAGAAGAATTGTAGTCGAGGATTGAGGCGGAGCTTACCGGGGAGCGGAGAGGCTCCATGAGAGGGAGGAACTCCATGAGCTCGCACGACGTCTTCTATGGGCAATGTTAGGAGATCTTTTCTACCAAAATTGAGAATAGGATCCAGATTCAATGTTAAGGCCCGATTTATAGTCTTATAACCCAAAATAGTGTCCCGCGAATTTCATTTCTCCAGCCACATACATGACCAGAAATAACCATCTGATCAAATTATCCTATAGCTCGAATTTGCTTTCACATACATAGTTATTTTCAAATAAAAGGGTGTTCTCGCGTGAACCCACCCCTATATATACACATATACACAACCCCCACACACAAACATATATATATATATATATATATATTATTAGAGAAAATGACTTTCGTGGTCCTTTAACTATCACGGTCGTTCACCTTTGGACCTTTATCTTTTTTTAAAACAATTTTGGCTCCTCAACTTACAAAACTGTTGAATCGTGGCCATTCCATCAAATTAGGTCAAAGCATAATTTTAAGGGTAAAATTGATATTTCCATTTTACTTTTTCTTTTTCCTTTTTCTCTTCCCCTTTCGTTCACGAGCACGAATACCATGATAATGACCACCTTACATCCCCACCACCATTTGCTGCCCCAAAAATTCCCATTTCACCCCTCCCCTAAATCATCCAAAAATCCCCCTCACTACCCCTCAACAAACCCTTACACTGGAGCCCCACATTGCCCTCAAATCTACAGCTCAAATCCACCATCGTTGATGATGGAAACCTAACCTTTATGAAGTTCTAAGCTCTCATTTTTTAAATATATTCTTTCTTTTTGGTTTTATTATTTTTCTAATTTGAAAAAGAAGAGACGAGGGGATGATAAATTCATAATCGGTCAATCCACTGAATTTATACTTGATGTTACACAATGAATCCTAACAGGTTCAAATCGCTTCTTCCTTTTCTTAAATTTATACTTCAAAACTCTTTTGAAAAACATAACTATTTACTATTTGGATTTGATGTTTTTTCATGATTAAAAAAATTGGGCAGGGGATGAATCAATTTATGCAAATGGGTAGTTTGTGTCTGAATAGTTATACTTTGATGCTAACACGTTGGAGAAATGATGCCCATCCTCTTGATTTTGTTTTCTTCAAATGTTTCGTTAATTTTGATTTTGGAAAAATTTGAGCCATGGATTTGAGGAACGGTTTGGCAAAAACCATAGCGGGTGGTGGTGGTGGTCGGGTGGATCCAGGAAGGTGAGAAGGTGGAGGGTGGCGGCGCGTGAGCAGGAGAGAGAGGAAGACATGAAGGAGAGAAGGTAGGACTGGGTTGAAATTAAACTAAAATGGGGATGGGATTGAATTGTAATTAAAATTAAAGAGGATATGGGTTGTAATTAGAAAAATAAGCAGGGGGGTTGGGTTTGTAAATGACAAATATGAAAAGTTATTTGTACCCTCAATTAATGAAAGAAACTTTTGAGTTAACACTCTGACCTGACGGAATGGCCACGATTCAGTAGTTTTGTAAGTTGATGGGCCAAAAGTGTTCAAAAAAAGATAAGGGGTCAAAGGTGAATAATCATGATAGTTAAAGGGACACGAAAGTCATTTGCTCTATTTTTTAACATACAACACTCTATTAAAAAAATTAGAGGGAATCACTACTGGAAAATAGGCATTGGGCACCAGTAGAACTGAACCGGTGACATGAAACCGGTGCTAGTAGTCACATATACACTGATAAAAGTATAGAATATTTCAAATACCAGTGCCTATGTGGGAATTCAACACCGGAAGTACAAGAACCGATGCAATATAAAAAAATCCTATGTGAAAATTACGATGGAAATGAAAATTTTAGCACCGGTAAGGTTCCTAATATTGCTATATACCGGTGCTTATGTAAATTTTACTCGAGAAATATATATTTCCAACACCATTATAGTGTTTTGTACCAGTGCCGTTGCAAAAAAAGACGCGGGAAATTAAAGTTTCTAGCATTGGTGTGTTTAGTAAAGGCTAGCTCCGGTACTAATACCGGTGCCAGATAGTAAAAAGCTTGTATATCACCGGTTGACATTAGCTTATACTGGTGCTATAGGTGCAATTAAAATTTACCTACCACCTTTTTTGGTGAGTAAATAGTGGATTATTGGTGTGTTTGTGTTCATTAATGACAATCTTTGGATGGAAAAACATTGAATGCTCATCAACGAAGTCCCTTGAAGGAACCAATTTTTTGATCCTTTATGATGGAATATGTTGGGAATGGTTTGTTTCCATATGTATATTTTGCATATTTGATCATTGTAACGTGGCTTGACTTGAAGTCATGAAATGAGTTTGTTTGATTGATTGTTGATGTATTCAATGGCTTAGTTTTATGCACGTGATATTATAGTAATGTGATTTTGCATGTTGTGGATTTAACTTGATATTTTATGAATCGAATTATATTTAGGGTAGAAGTGTATTTTGGTGCGGAACTTTAATTCTTGCACATTGATTAACTTTTAGGGATTTATCGTGCCATCGAGAGGCATAAGCATGTGTATGACAACGTTAGTTTGTTGAGTTATTAATTTATTGGTTTAGTGAGGGGAGATTATGGAGCATTCATTTAGTTGTGAGAATCAAATTTTATGTCCTTGTCGTGATTGTAAGAATCGCAAGCGTACAGATGATTGGGACTTGTTGAAACTCCACTTGTACAAGAGAGGGTTTGCAATGGATTATTTGGTTTGGACCTTTCATGGTGAGAAATCACCACCGGAGGTGGTTGTTGGTAGTAGGGGAGAATGTTTTGGAGATGTTAATTTGGATGACATATGTGAGGAGGTGGTGGATGAATTTAGGGGAAGGCCCAAGGTTTTGTCTAAATTTCTAGGTGAGAATGTACATCTTTTTTTTTTCATGGTTGCAAGAAGAAAGACACTGTAATGTCATGTTTGATGGAGTTATTTAACATGAAATGTGTTGGTTCGTAAAGTGAAACTAGCATGGATAAGTTTCTCAAGATGAATGACAAGATTCCCTCCGACAATGGTTTACCGGACAACCGCTATAATGCCAAGAGAATTTTGTGTCCGGTGAGAATGGAGTACAAAAAATACATGTATGCCCCAACGGTTGTCTTTTGTACAAGGGTGATTTGGAAAATGCGGTGGCTTGTCCCCTATGCCATGTGTCTCATTATAAGAAAAGGATAAATGAGGTTGTCGATGAAGAGCTTGTTGTGAAGGTAAGGAAACGAATCCCTGCCAAATGCATTTGGTACCTTCCAATTGTCCTGAGGCAAAAAAGTTTGTTTAAGAATGCTAAGGGTGCGAAGAATGTGACATTGTACATGAGAAATGGTTGTCATGATGATGATATTATCAGTCATCCGACAGATGCGAATCAGTGGAAGATATTTTGCAATATTTATCCTAAATTTGCAGCGGAACCGAGGAATTTGAGGATGGATTTGTGTACTAATAGTATAAATTCCTTTGGTAATATGTCACCGAAACATAGTTCCTTGCTAGTTATGCCTCCATATTTGTGCATGAATATGAAATATGTGTTTGATAATTTCGGGGTCGAGACAACCCTGAAATGACATAGATACCTATGTAGCCCCTCTCATAGAAAATTTGAAGGTTTTGTGGTCTGACGGTGTTGGTTTGTTTGATGGTTTTCGTGGGATGGAGTTCAACTTGAAAGCGATGCTTTTCTGTAGGACTAATGATTTCTCGGCTTATGGTAATCTCTCAGGTTATGTGGTTAAGAGCCACAAGGCATGTCACATATGCGAGGAATGTACATATTTGTAGAAGTTGAAGAATGGAAGGAAGACATTGTATATGGGCTATAGAAAATTTCCCCCGACGAAGCACAGGTTACGAGATGACACAGTTCATTTTGTTGGCGGGAAGGAGAGGAGAAAGGCGCCAAAAATTATTGAATGGAGTTGTCATCCACAACAAGGTGAAGAAATTGAATGTTGCACATGGAAAATTATATCCAAGGTGGGTGCTCCAAGTGATAGACCGTGGAAGAACAAATCATTTTTTATCTGCTGTAATGGGAGAATTTAGAGGTTCGCCATTTTTTTGATGTAATGCATATAGAAAAGAATGTGTGCGAGATTTTAATTGGAAAGTTACTTAACATTCCTGGTAGGATGAAGGATAGCTTGAATGAACAGAAGGATCTGGTTGAACTCAATATATGAGGTGATTTAGCCACAAAGGTGAAAGGGAAGAGAGAGTACCTTCCTTCTGCCCCTTACAATCTTTCAATCAGTGAGAGGGGTTGGTTTGTGAGTGTATCCATAGAATCAAGGTAAAATCCGGCTACTCTTCTAATGTTAGTAGTTTTTTGAAAGATGAATTGCGTCTTAATGAGTTGAAATCCCATATTGTTACGTTTTAATGCAAAAACTATTGCCCGTTGCCATGCGCAGTTTCATGGAGAAGGACGTGAGATTTTTCATCATTCATATGTGTTTTTTCTTCAACTCCATTTTCCGTAAGAATATTAGTAAGAAACAACTTGATGAGTTGGAGCATGAGGGGGTTGTAGTGTTATGTTTGTTTGAGAAGTACTTTCCTCTTGCATTATTTGACATTTAGTTTACCTTGTCATCCATCTGGTTAGGGAAATTAGAATATGATGTCTTGTGGGGATGCATTGGATGTACCCGTTCGAGCAACACATGGGGTTTTTAAGGGTTATGTACACAATTGTTGTCGACTACAAGCTATCATTGTGAAGAGGTATGTCAAGGAGGAGATCATTGAGTATTTCACTTCAAATTTGGTTGGGAAGAGAGAACTTGGAGTTCTAGAGCAAGCGCATAATGATAGGAAGAATGAGGCCCCACGGTCCAAAGGAACACTTTGCACACCCCACAACGCTGAGTTGATGAAAGTTCATCTTTACGTTTTAAGGAACGGTAGTGAGACTGAATATATGTTGAAGAACACTTGTCAATGTTAAAAGAACTCTATACCTACTGGTCAAATTAGATACAATTGAAGCATTCTTCTATGTTTGTGAATTGGTTTATAATCGTTGCAATGTGAACGACATGTCTTCTAAACTTAGAGAGATTGCAAGGAAACCCAACTGCACCGTGAAAAGGTACAAGGGTATGACATTAATAGATTCAGTTTTGCAATAGTGGACAAGGATAGCAAGAAAATAACTCAAAACGGTGGGGTGTACGTTGAATCTGAATCCATGTGGCAGGCTAAAAATAAAGACAAAAAGACTATCCTCGTTGTTATGCCCTTTTATGGGGCGATTGAGGAGATTAGGGAGTTGGATTACGTTGATTTTAGATGGGTTGAAAATGGTGTAGGGTTTCATTCAGAGAAGCCCATGGGTTTTACGTTGGTTGACTTAAATCAAGTGGGTTACGAGGACCACAAGTTCATCTTAGCCACCCAAGAGCGCCAAGTATTTTACATCCAAGACCCAAGCAATGAAACGTGGCATATTGTATTCCATGGGAAGAAGTTCTATTTTGAAGATGAGATTGATTGGGCTGTCAAAGCTGAAATTGCATAGTTTCCGTAGGCCTTTCCGAGTTTGGAGGACGTCACTGGACCATCCATAGGTAAACGTTCACATGGTGATGGATTGTGGGTAGACGAGAATGGTTATATTTTGGGCAGTGATGTAGTCTTGAAAAGTGAAAGATAGGGATTAGGTTACGTTTATTGTACCCTTTTGTATACCCACCCCTCCCCCAATGAATTAGATGTGCTCCTTATTGATTTGGCCCTTATTTTCTATTATTTCGTGTTTTTTTATCATTATATATGTCTCTAAGATTGTCATATCACCGGTATTTTCACACATATATTAGTGCTAAGAAGTAGAATAAGTGCTCTATTTTTACATAGGCACCTGTAAAACACTGTGCGGCACCGGTAAGTGTACAGGTGCTGACTATTTAAAAATTTCTTCCATCCCTTCTTCTCTGGTCCCTAATTTACTGAATAAAAACATTTAAGCAGTTGCATAAGGCTACCTTCGATTTGCATAGAAAATGGTACAGAGACTAACAACACCGGTAAATATACCGAAACTAAGTACTTTAAAAAAATTATAATTTTTTTTGTCGCTGGTCCCAAATTAATTTCCAAAATAGCATTAAAGCTATTGCATATGGCTGCTTAGGTTGTCCACAGGCACTGGTTAACCTACTAATAACACCGATATGTTAATCGGTGCTTTATACTTTGAAAATTTGAGAAGCCATTACTCTCTGGTCCAAAACCAAATTGATTTAAAGCAGCCCCATGCAACAGTGTGAGTTTAACATAGGCACCGATATTTGAATATTGCACCGGTTAATATACCAAAGCTAGTTAATTTTTCCAGTTTTAAACTTCCCCTGTCGTTGTTAGCCTTCTCATTCTCATATGAACACTCAAAGGTTTTAACAACAAAGATTTGAAGAACCCTACCGTTTCAATTCAAACGTGTTTCATAAGGTAATATATTATTGTTCCTTAAATTTAGAAATTACCTGCTACAAAGTAATTTAACTATTATTTTAATTTTCAATTCAAAATACATCATGAATTACAATGTTCATATCAAATATCCTTGTTTTTCCTTCATTGGTCATTTACATTCGAATATGTATAACTTTTTTTGAACTATGGTGGTTGACATTGAGGTCATGGCATGTTTCATGTTGTTCTAATCTCATAGATTTTGTAATTTTATCCTTGCACCTAAGGTGTTTGATAAAATGATTGTATGTGAATGTAGGTCATGGCACCAAAAACCCCACTTAAGAGGCCTCAAATGTTGTTTCTAAGGAGGCAAGGTTTTTGGTTCAAACTTACAAAATGCGGAAGCCTTATATAGAAAGAGGAATAGAAGCAAATCCACCTTTTGAAGAAACAAATAGGCTTTTAGGGTGAGAAAAACTTTGTATTACACCTCCCGCGTTCATCTTGTCCATTGTAAGTGAGTTCTATTCAAATTTGAGATGTCAATTGAGCACGGATGAGGTACTATGCAGGGGGAAATTAGTTCCACTCTTTGCCAATGCTATTAATGATTTCTACGGATTTCCAAATATCTCTCAAAGGGAAATTGAGATAAAAACATTACTTAGTGTGGTCGAAGATATATACGAGGATATCGGCAAAAAGATTGGGAGGTTTTTCACAGGATAAGGAACCAACGTCGTCACACTTGTCAGACCTGGTTGGACAAAAATTCCAAAGAAATCACTGACATTATAAATGAATGGGTGGTATCAATTTCTAGCCTCCCGTATTGACCCCCTAACCGTGAACACTAAAGTTCATAAGAAACGGGTGGCAAAGTTATATGCAATAAAGGAAAAACTACATTGGAATGTGAGGGATAAAATCTTGCGCTTAAGCTTTTGCAATTGGAACAGACTAGATGCTATGGTTTTTGCAGCCTTGTTTCGTCACTTTGTTTGAAAGCGGTGTAGCACACTATGCCCATGACCCATACGTCCACCCAATGGTTTAAATTTCTATTGAATCATTCTTCAAGATAGAACCCATGCAATATGTGGATTCTATGGAGTCTAGGATCTTAGCGTTGGAGACAGGTCTTCAAAATTTGTATACAAATTGCCAATTTCAAAGAACATGGTGCGATCCCTTGGGAAAAGTGTTAAGCTACTGATTTCTAGATGCTATTAACGTTGTTAGATATTTCCTGTCACACAGCAAGAATGATCACGCAGAGGACATCCATGTGAGGACAAGTGTACGAGAAATGGAGAACATAGCTAATTTTCAAGAAGTGGAACCATTTGAAGGTTATTGTTCATGAAATTAGTATAAATTCAATATCACCCTCCCGTTCTTGTATTTATATATGTCAAAATTGAATTGATGTCAAAATAATGTCCTTGGATGATTATTAACAAGAATCGCAAAAACATGCAATATATTAGCTGGAAAAATGGGTTTAGGGTAGGAATTACTATAGAACATATAAGAGCACTTCTAAAAAATTCACCAAAAAGTTCATTAATTAAAGATATCTCATTATATGTACGAATAACAAAAAATATTTATTGTGATGGAATTAATGATTGGGTACAAGGACATGTCCATAATCGTTAATGATTTCCCTTTATTAATTCTAAGTATTCAAATATAAATTATTCTTGAACATGTACTAGTGGTTCACAAAAAATACCAAAAATTAATTTATTTTATATTTATATGTTTATGCCAGAATAACAAAAAATCAAGTACTTTAGGGAAACGATTATTGGTGTAACACAATTGCGGACCACTGTGTAATTTTTAGAGAATGTGTTGAAGTTGTCAAAGTTCACTTTCTAGACCCTTTGTTTCACACATTGATGTCCGGAACACAAAGTCACCATCCTCAAATATTGAATTTCATTTGAGTGTCACCATTTTCAGAATTTGACAATTCCAACTTTCTTAGAAGGACCTCAGTTCAAAAGGTAGGAAAAAATTCACTCGTAACTCCAAATTGAAATATGCTCGAGCAGAATTGAAATATTTATCCCCCTCCCCCGATGTATTTTCCAATTATGTTTGTGAGTAATTATTAAGTGTCAACGATTAATATGTCTTCATGAACCTTTCTAATTTCTCTTAGTGCTCAATATATAACCATCTATCATTTACTCTAGAACATATACTAGCGCTTTTCCACATTTCAGAAAAGTCAAAAAATTATCTTTCGTTCCCATAATTATTCAATGATATGAAAATTCATTGGTGGCATGGCAATGGAAGTTAACGTAAACCAAAAACTCATTAGAAGGGCCTATTTGCAATAATTAGTGAAAATGGGATCGGGAACATACACCTGGTTCATGGATTCTTCAAACATGACCAAATGCATGTTGTCGATCAAGTTATCACTCGGTTGCGGAAAATGAATGGCCTGGACTGTGTTTATAAAATTTCAGGGCCATAATATAATTTAGTACGACCACCTCTAATAACCCAATTAGGCTCAAACTCTTGTCTCTTCATTGTACATTGCTGCATCGATTAGTGGTTTTATCAATTTTGAGATCCAAAAAATCCAAATTAGTCATGGGGACCAAAATGGGAATATTCAAAAGTAACATAATTATTAGCACAGGTATGTGTACCATTATGTACCAGTGCTGTCAATTATTGGCGGTATAAAAAATGTTGAATATTTTTGCGAGGAAAAGTCTAGAAAATAATTGCATAAGCAGTGGTATAAATATCACTGGCACCGGTGCTTCATACTTAATCTTTTTTCTTTAGATTTTCTCTGAGTTTCCTATTAAAAAATGCTCATTTAAAGCATTTAGACACACCTGCATCAATCACACATAGGCACCAATATAAAATAAAAAGGCACCGGTATGTGTACCGGTCCTCTATACTTTGAATATTTTTCATCACTTTTTTCACGAGTTCCAATAAAAATAAATATCATCATTTTAAGAAGTCTTATGCAGCTATGTGCTGACACAATGGACAATGGTATATTACTCATAGGCACCGGTTTTTGTACCGGTGCCCTATACTTTGAAAATTTTAACCCTTCTTCCTCTTGGGTTAGGGAAAAAATTATTATCATAATTTTAAGCAACCTGGCGCAGCTGTATGCTGACTCAATATGCATCAATATATTTCTCATAGGCATCAGTATCCATATCGCTACCCCATACTTTGAAAAATTAACCCCTCTTCCTCTCTGGTTAGGAAAAAGCTAATTATAATAATTTAAGCGGTCTTACGCAGCTGCGTGATAACCCATTGGCACCGATATAAACATAATTAGCACCGATAGGATACCAGTGCTCCATACTTTATTCAGATTATTAGTATATAAACCACAGCTGATTATCATAGGCACTGGAAGCTTGAAACTTATAATGGTGCAAACACACCAGTTATAAAATGGAATTTGAAAGGAACCGCTATCAGTTCATCTCCTTCCCCCGGAGGTTCCTCATTATCTCCGCCATTAACGGTCATTATCCCATGTCCCTCACACTAAATAAATTCCAATTATTCTCCATTACTTCCACATTAGGCCTAACGACTATATAATATCGACACACCAACCTAATTGAGATCAAAACATCTGGTTTCAACCAAAGCCTCCGCCATCTTCCCGCTGGTCACTCTGACGTCAATTTCCCGCCACCGATTTCATCCAATGTCAGTAAGTGTCCATAAGCCTTAACTATACCCATTAACTTTGTGATTTAGTCTTAGAAATCATTAAAGATTGTATGTGCAGTACATGTTTGATGAAATGCCTCAAAGAAGAAAAGTGTCTTTGTTGTGGCTGCTCTTTAGGTTTCGTTGAATGGATGCTCTGATAATTTTTTTGTGGATTACAAAAGAGAATGAGTTTAGATTTTGTATTTTTTATGGTTTTGGTTGAGTACTTTACTATGGCTACTATAGGCTGTAAAATGATTAGTTGTAGTTTTTTATGGATGTTGGTAGGAACCCCATTTAGCTATTTCATGTACACATGTTGTTTTGGTAAATTATATGGTTATGGATGGTAGTGTATTGTTTGTAATGTTATGTACACATAATGTTTTTTTATATTTATTGTATGTAAGGTAAATTCCTTTGTAGATGATGCCCATATCAAATAAAGCAGCACCAAGAAAAAGAGGGGTGAATCAAGAGGAAAAAACCCATGTTTGAGGAACTTGCCTCCCCTGTTATTCCCCTCAAAATACAATTTGAGGAAGATGACCCCCCTCAAGATATGGTAGATGATACATCGGATCAGAATGTACCAGAGAGAGAAGGTCCCAAAAAACGAATAGGGACATATGATGTATCGAAGGGGGTGGCGAGACCTTCGAAATTTTTTAAATTGCTACTTGGTGCAAGAAAAATGGGAAAGCCATGTGTCTATCTATAATGCTTGTGAAGGAAAATGATCTCGTGCCAATGGAGTTAAATTTAGAGGATATGGTTTGCACGAAGAACTAGACCACGTTAATTGCATATTCAAACTATGTATTCAGGTGCCGCATCAAATTCAGTACTTAATTATCAACACTGGAATGACATCCTCGAAGACGTGAAAGGGAAAGCATGGAAAGATATTTTGGTAACATCCGAGTAAAGCTACATTTTATGATTAAGTAACAAATTTATTTTAAACCTTAGCTAATTTTAGAATTTTAGTTTTGTTTTTGAAAATGCAGGTGAGCTTTAGGTTTGAGCAAGATTTGAACAAGGATCAATGGAATTCCTCGAGGACACAAGTTTTTACCAACGCGTGCAACGCCCACCAAAATTGGAAGACAATCATTGCAAACAAATACATCTATTTGGGGAAGGCTTTGAGACAAACTCTAGGATCAGGATGCTTCTTTGATTCACTTTGACTTTTCAAATAAACTCTTTCAAATTAACGTTATTTGGTGTGGATATTTGGTTTAACTTGAAAATAATTTTTTATGCACAACAATTAGTCATCACACGTATACTATGCACAAAAATTAGTAGCATTATATAGTATATATCAAAATATTTGTACTTACTAAAAACATTACTGTAAGGTTCTGTACCAAAATGATTTTCTTGTTCAATGAATCAATCTCCAAACATTTGTGCCAAGAATAATTGAATCTTCATTTTCAATCTCAATGTCTGCTTCTAGAAAGATAGTGGTGGACAACACGATATTTTAAATATGTTCTATATAAGTTACCAGTTCAAATAAATCCATTTAAATTTATTAGGATTCCAATTTATTCAAGTATACTTGTTTGAAACTTTAAAATCCTTTGCAAATAAATCACTGGGTTGAATCCTTCCAAGTTTCAAGGCTGATCTAGATGAATATGATGACTTCTTGGAATAACGAGTCCCCCGAGACTACCTCTATGATTAGGATGCTTCTTTGATTCACTTTGAATTTTTGAATAAACTCTTTCAAATTAACGTTATCTGGAATGGATTTTGGTGTATCTTGCAAATAATGTTTTACTAGTTTTATGTGCTTCTTTAAGCTCATTTGTCACAAGAGCACGTTTGAGTGTTTGACAAACAAATGTTTCTTCTTGAGTCTCAGAAAATCAAGAACAAAGCTATCAATATATTTTAACCGGAGAGTCACGGAAGGTAGCCTCTAATAAGAGGTAGGTCCCCAGGGCCAAGATGAACTATTACCCCAAATCCAGTTAAAATTTTAATTAATTTTATTTTTACTATTAAGTTCAACACTAACACACATTTGTGCTTAAGTAATTTTTTCACTTTATAAAATATAAAGATCACAAATATTTGTTCGACATAGGGCACATTTTGTGTATTAATGTACTAAATTTTTGCATTGCGCATATACTATGCACAAAAATTAGTAGCATTATATAATATACATCCAAAAGTTTGAACAAATTAAAAATATTAATGTAAGGTTCTGTACCAAATTGATTATCTTGTAAATAATATTTTATACTAGACTTTTTGTTTGTTGAACCTTATTTGTCACGAGAGCACGCTTGAGTCTTTAGGAAACAACAATTATTTCTTGAGTCTCAGAAAATCAAGAACAAACTATCTATATATTTTAACCGGGAGCAGCACAATGTTTCCTTTAATGAGTGATAGGTTTCTAAGGCCAAGATGAGCTATTGCCATAAATCCTGTTAATATTTCAATTAAGTTTATTTTTACTATTAAGTTCAACACTAACAAACATTTGTGCGCAAAAATATTTTTCCATTTTTTAAAATAGAAAGATAAAAAATATTTGTGAGACATGGGGCTCATTTTACACATTTTCGTGCTAAATTTGTGCATTGCACATACGTTATGCACAACAACTAGCAACATTATATAGTATATATCCAAATGTCTATACTGATTAAAATTATTAACGTAAGGTTATTACTAAATGATTATCCAGTTATTTAATAAATCTATTTCCAAACATTTGTGTCAAAAGTTATTGTATTTCTATTAACTATCTCAACCGAATCACCGCAATGCTTGTTTCCAGGAAAATGATGGTGGACAACTTGACAGTTTAAATATGTTCCATTTAAGCAACATAGGTCAAATACCCCATTTCAATTTATTTGAATTCCAGTTTATCCGAGCACACTTACTAGAAATCCCTAAATCCTTGACAAATAAATCACTAGGTTGAACCCATCCAAGTTTAAAGGCTAATCAAGATAAGTCTGGTGACTTTACAAAATAACGAGTCTCTCGAGATGGCCCCAAGACAACCTCTAGGATCGTGATGTTTCTTTGGTTCAAGTTGGCTCTTAAAATAAACCCTTTCAAACTAATAATAACCTGTAATGGATCTTGTGTATCTTGCAATTAATATTTTCTACTTGACGAGAGCACGTTTGAATGTCTAACAAACAACAATTTCTTAGCAACATGATTATCTTCATGACAAGACTTCCCCAACTCATTTCATGGTTAGATTCATTGATTCCATAAGCGTTGGGTTCTCTGCGATATCACAAGTAGTGCTTTTTAAAAAATATATTCAACTTCGTGCACTTCTGATTCAAACAATTGAACTTATTTTCGCAGAATAGGGATGTAACACAATAACCACAGTGAAACAATATAATTTAGAAAACACTCTTGCTTCTCCTCGAATCAAAAAACCCTCCCATATTAAAATTAAGTGAAGAAGCATTGCTTTACCTTCTTATGTGTACATGTAAGAAAGATGAGTGTTCATAAGTTTCACCATATCATTAATCCATTTTACCCATTTTACACATTTGATATGCATACTCCAACACCAGTGATTGCATCACTAGTACATTTAAAGAAGAAGAAGAACATCTCACTATTATTGTTGTGTCTTCAGTTTATTTCTTGAACGAATTAATCTTTACAAGAACATCAAATTTGAGCATGAGTTCTTTTCATGATAAATGTTGTGCTTATTTTGGGATATATATACATATAGACACACACATTACGATTGGGTTTTAGTTTGTATTTCATTGGTGGGTTTTGGATATCATGAACCTTCCCACCATGAAATATTTACTGAATATTTTGGTACCTTCACTACCACCGACCTAGATTTTAGGCATTTTTCCCTTTTTTTACACATGCACATAACATAAACAAAAATCTCCAAAATTGTGCAAGCAATTCGAACTTTTCATTATGGAAGCACTCCTAGTCAAATACTCAACAATATATACAAGTGTTAGTTTTTCCTTGTTAACATTTTAGATGAATTGACCCTACAAAATGTGTGAACATATAATAAAGATTAATTTTGGAGATTCACTTTCAACGTATGTAAGCTGGATTTAAAAGGAAAAACAATTGGGAGGAAATCACATGTATGAACATTGAATAATGAAAATTTGAACACTATATAGGGACAATAAGGGAATAAAATTTTGAAAATCATACTTGCTATTTATTATTGGCAATATGCACCAATTGTGCATTGCTCTATGCACAGTAAATTCTTGTTATTTATTATTCAAATGAAAATATTTTATAATTATTACTCGTTTTAGAATAGTGTTTTAGTGTATCCATAGTTTTCCATGACATAAACAATAATATGAGTATTATCAAAGGATAAGTTTTATAAGAGGTAGCCAAACTTGATTTTCAATTTAATTTGGATACCAATTGGCCAAATTTAAAATCTTAAAACTAATTTAAAGGAATAATAAATACAGGTGAAACACTGGGAACTAATGTTACACATTCTTTGAGATCTAGCAGCAGGGTTTTGAACACATGCAAGTATTCACACATTCCTTCCTCAATTCTGGAAAGTTCAACCACTAGGAATATCATAATTAATATACTTTAAATTTTATGAAGTATTAATAGAAATAAATAATTTTTATGATTTAGATTTCCTTAGATCAAATCTACGACATTCATATAACATTAGGGCATTTACAATAGAAATAAATTCATAGAAGTGCTTCCTAAGTGAAACACCACTACTTTAAGGATATATAAAATTTAAAACCAACTTTCGACAGTAGATATACTTTTAAACAACTAGCTTTCAAGGATGTTGATTAGTTTACCCACCAGGTGTTACAGTGTGATTGCTCTTCTGGGAAGATTAGAGATCTTGGATGAAGGAATTCAATGATCCGGAGGTTTTAGGTGAGGGATGGATGCGCCTCCTTCGGTGAAAAAAAATAGTATATGTATTTGAGTGTATAGAGAAAATAAGAGGCAGGGAACCAGAATAACATGCCTTATTTACTAAAAATATTTATATAACTGTAGGAATTAACTAGGGTACTTATTCCCTAACTTTTAAGTTTCAACACCTTTAGTTCATGGATTGCTCTAACTTTATGCAAACTTTATCTAATGGCAACAATGTTATAGTTTATGTTTCAAAATTGAACAATATTTATCAAGATAGTTATTTCCCTCATTTTTGTTCGTGACTCAATCTTTTAAAGTTTATACAATATCTTTCTCACCATTATATGTTTTCCTTAATTTTCCAATTCATTAAGATATATTTGTTTTAGTTTCAATAGTGTGTTCACTATTATTCCAAAAGCAAAAGTGGACCTAAAAAGTAACCTGATCTAAGAGGTTGTCTCAGGCATTCTCGAGGGATTCATTTTTTAGTCATCAGATTCATTGCCTATTCTATATATATAACACACATATATTAACGTAATTTATTAATGAGTACATGTTCTAATTTTGCTAATGGTTCGAATAAAATTATGAAAAATATGGATATTTTTAATTTTTTTGTTCATTTTTATAACTACAACATAATCTTCTAAAACTAATACCTAAGTAAATTTAAATACCCTTATGAATTAAAGTATAACAACTTATTCATTTTCTTACAATCCAATATAGGTTAAAATTCCTTATCATGCAAGATACAATCTAAATCTCTTCATTTTCCCAGTGCAAATAAAGTAAATGTAGAGCATACATGTGGTATACCCTAAATCTACTGAATATTTTAATTAAATTTTTTTTTCAGTTCTAACTTCAACACTAACAAACATTTGGATGTAGTTATATTTTTTATTTAAAAAATATAAAGAAAAAAATAAGTGTGTGGTATGGACTCATTTTGTGCGTTATCGTGGTAAATTTGTGCATTGAATGCATGTTGTGCATCTTGTTGTTTAATGAATATATCTCCAAACATTTGTGTCAAGAATTATTGCATCTCCATTTTCATTCCTAACCAAATCACTTCAATGCCAGCTTCCACAAAGATGGTTGTGGACAAAATGATAGTTTAAATATGTTCCATTTAATCTACCAGTGCCAAACAACTCTAATTTCAATTTATTTGAATTCAAATTTATCCGAACACACTTGCTAGAAACCTCCGAATTCTTGACTAATAAATTATAGGGTTTAACCCCTTTCCAAGTGTCAAGGATAATCCAGATACATACATATATATATATGATGAATGAATAAAAAATCTCTCGAGAAGGCCCAAGAAAACCTAGTTTTTAGGTCCACTTTTGCTTTTGGAATAAACTCTTTCTCACTAACTTTTCTTGGAATGGATTTTGGTGCATCATGCAAATACTTTTTTTTGTGCTTGACTTATAGGTTTATTTAAACTTATTTGTCATGAGAGCACGCTTGTGTGTTTGACAAACAACAGTTTCTTCTAGAGTGAAAAAAAATCAAGAATAAAACTATCGATATATTTTAACAGGGGTTCTATGGAAGGTGGACTATAAAGAGTGGTTGGCCCCTAAGACCAAGACGATCTATTGACAAAAAATTATTATTTCAATTAAGCTTATTTTTACTGTCCAGTTCGACACTAACAAACATTTGTATGTAAGTAATTTTTCCATTTTATAAAATATAAAAATTACAAATATTTGTGAGAATTGGGCTCATTTTGTGGGCTATCGTGCTAAATTTGTGCATTGCACGTATGCTATGCACAACAACTAGGAGAATTATATTGTATGTATTGAAATGTTTGTACTTATTAAAAATATTAATACAAGGCAATGTACCAAATTAATTTTTTGTTTAATGAATCTATATATCTCAAAACATTTGCACCAAGAGTTATTGTATCTCCATTTTCAATCTCAACTGAATCACCTTAATGCCTTCTTCCTAAAAGATGGTGGTGGAAAAAAATGATAAATTAAATATGTTCCATTTAGGATACTAGTGTCAAACAACTCCCGTTTCAATTGATTTGAACTCCAGTTTATTCGAGCACACTTGCTAGAAACCTCCAAATTCTTAACTAATAAATAACGAGGTTGAACCTTCCGAGTGTCAAGGCCTATCCTGATGAATCTGATGACTTCACTGAATAACAAGTCCCACAAGAAGGTCCTGAGAAAATATCTAGGATCAAGATGCTTTTTTTTGGTTCACTTTGTCTTTCGGAATAAACTCTTTCTAACTAACGTTATATGGAGTGGATCTTGGTATATCTTGAAAATAAATTTTTTTTACTAGATTTATACAACTTATTTGTCACGATAGCACACTCGAGTGTTTGACAAACTAGTGTTTCTTCTTGAGTCTCAGAAAATAAAGAACAAAACTATCAATATAATTTAACGGGGAAGCTGCGGAAGGTAGGTTTTAATGAGAGGTAGGCTCTTAAGGCTAAAACAAGCTATTGCCCTAAATCAAGTTAAAATTTAAAATAATTTTATTTTACGATTATGTTACACACTAACATATATTTGTCCATAAATAATTTTTCACTTTATAAAATATAAAGATTACAAATATTTGTGCGACATGGGGCACATTTTGTGTTTTATCGTACTAAATTTGTGCATCGCACGTAAAAAAAAGTAGCATTATATAGTATATATCAAAATATTTGTACTTATTAAAAATATTAATGTAAAGTTATTTACCAAACTGATTATCTTGTTCAATGAATCAATCTCTAAACATTTATACCAAGAATAATTGTATCTCTATTTTCAATCTCAATGATTTCTTTAGAAAGATGGTGGTGCATATACAGGTAGTAGCTTTGGCAATGAGAATGGAAAATCAACATTGTGGGGCCTAAATAACAGCGTAACATTAGATATATATATATATATATATATATCCTTAAAACATCACCATAAATTAGCACTTGCAATCATGAAAAGCAGCTAGTATATAAATACATCAATGGTGAATTCCAGAAAAGGTTCTGGATGCACGTGTAACCAATCTCTGAAATTAAATTGGTGGATTTTCACCAACAAATAAAAACAATAACAGTGTACATCAATGGACATTACATCAATGGCCAAGAATAATGGTATCTCCATTTGCAATCTCAATTTCGGCTTTTAGAAATATGGTCGTGGACTTCCCCAACTCCTTACAAAATGGAACAATGCACGCTTGAGTCTTATAAAATCAAGAACAAACTATCTATATCTTTTAACCGGGAGCCACAAAAGTTTTCCTGTAATGAGTGATAGGTCTCTAGACCAAGATGAGCTATTTCCATAAATTCGGTTAATATTTCAATTAAATATTTTTACTTTTAAGTTCAACACTAACAAACATTTGTGTGAATTTTTTTTCCATTTTATAAAATACAAAGATCACAAAAATTTGTGAGACGTGGGGCTCATTTTGTGCATTTTTGTGCTAAATTTGTGCATTGCACGTATGCTATACACAAAAACTAGTAGCATTATACAGTATATATCCAAATGTCTATACTTACTAAAAGTATTAATGTAAGGTTTTGTACTAAATCAATATCTAGTTATTTAATGAATCTATTTCCAAACATTTGTGTCACACGTTATTGTATTTTCATCATCAATCTCAATCGAATCATCTCAATGTCTGTTTCCAGAAAGATGGTGGTGGACAGCATGATAGTTTAAATATGTTCCATTTAATCTGCCAGATGTCAAACACCCTCATTTAAATTTATTTGAATTCCAGTTGATCCGAGCACACTTACTAAAAACCTCTAAATGCTTGACAAATAAATCACTAGGTTGAACCCATCCAAGTTTCAAGGCCAGTCCAGATGAGCCTGTTGACTTCACAAAATAATGAGTATCTCGAGCAGGCCCCAAGACAACCTCTAGGATTATGATGTTTCTTTGGTCCACTTTGGCTTTTGAAATAAACTTTTTCACACTAACATATGCTGTAATGGAGCTGGGTGTATCTTGCAAATAATATTTCAACTGCACTTATATGTTCCTATGAACTTATTTGTCACCAGTGCCATTTGAATGTCTATCAAACAAAATTTTCTTTTTGAGTCTTAGAAAATCAAGAACAAAAATATAAATATTTTTTAATCGGGGAGCCGCGGAAGTTAGCCTCTCATGAAAGATAGGTCTTGAACACCAAAATGAGTTACTGCCCCAATTGTATAGCTGAACTGCTTTTTGTTTAGTAAAATTTCTTGTACTCACACCCTTATTTGAATTTTTGTACGTAAAAAATTAAAGCACAATAAATTAACTTACTTAAATATCAACGTCAATATTATCTTCATGTCAGGACTTCTCCAACTCCTTTAATGGCCAGATTCATTTATTCCATGAGCGTTGGGTTCTCTATGATATCACAAGTAGTGCTTTTTAGAAAATTCATTCAACTTCATGCACTTATTGTTCAAAGAATTGAACTTATTCTCGCACAGTAGGGTTGATACACAATATCCCCAATGAAACATAATATATGAGAAAAAACTTGACTTGCTTTTCCTCGAATCTAAGAACCCTCCTATTTTCTAATTAAAGTGAAGAATCGTTGTTTTACACTGTTATGTGTAATTGTAAGAAGTATGAGTGTTCCTAAGTTTCACCATATCATTTGTCCATTTTTCCATTTTGTACACATTTGATATAGTACGTACTCCAACACCACTGATTGCATCACTAGTACATTTATATAATAATAAGAAGAAGAACATCTCACTATTATTGTTGTGTTTTCAGTTTCTTTCTTGAACGAATTCACCTTTACCAGAACTTCTCAGTTGACCCAATTAAGAAAAATAATGAAACATTATATCTAGGCATGACACCAAAAAGAAACAATGAGCAAAATATAGTGACAATTCATTTCCATTCAATTCCCTTCTATTAAAATCCTTCCATAAAAATCTCATTATATAAATATTTGAAAATTTTGTGTATTCGTGAACTATTGCGTATTCGTGAACTATTGCGTATTTATGCACCCAATATTTTCTCGACATGGAATATTCGAGAAAAATCTAGGCATAACATGAAATAGAAATAATTAAGCAAAATACAGCAACACTAAGTCTAGGCATAACACAAAATGGAAACAAATGAGAAAAATATAGGGACATTTAATTTCCATTTTTAATATCCTTCTATTAAAATCGTTCCATCTAAACTAACCATTTTTCTTAAATCTAATACACAATAGCCATCGTAATTAAAACATAAGCTATGATCTCTCCAGATTATTTGCATATTAATTTAGTTTTATTGAGTAATGTTTTGAATAAATATTATTTTGCTTAGTTGTGGCCTTTTATCATTATTAGTTTCTACTAGATTTAATTATAATTCAGTTTAGTTAGTCCAACTAGAAATCAATTTAGGAGAACAAGGCCTCAATTCACTTTCCAGTTACCAAACAAACATTCAACACTAGTAATACTTTTAAAATAATTTTCGCCACATTTATTGAGATTCTGCCAATATAAATAAATGAATGTTGTTTGATGATACTTCTACGGATGGAAGAAGAGGTGATGATTTGATCCCTATATGGAACTTGGGGAAAATACGGTGCAAAACTCCTTGTCACTGTGAAAGGGAGTTATGCGGAGAATAGGCGACCTGAAGAATGCATTTTGCCCGTACATTGGAGTGCGTATATGTGCATGGGGAAAATGGGTACCGGAGACTCGTGAGCACCGCGACTCGCGTTGGTTGTGGCTAGACTACTCAGGAGGCCACCATTTTTAAGACATCACCGCTTGAAAGTTGTACGGGGATGTCGCTCGCCTCAGCTTCCCAGACATAACCAACGAATCTAACAATCTTTTATAGAAAAGATTCAACAAAAAAGAAATTTTGAGATGAAATTTTAGGGATTGTTAAATTTTTTAAAAAATAAATTTAAACTTATAACTAAATAAATTGATAGGTATGATTAGGTTAGCTAAAAAAAATGACGTGTAACTAAACTATTGAATTCTTGTACCCCTATGGAACCGGGCACCTGATACTTTCTCAACGTGCAATATTCAAGCAAAATCAAGGTATTATATGAAATAGAAACAATTAAGTAAAATAATGAAACATTAAATCAAGGCATGATACCGAATTAAATGGAGATTGAATGAAAATGAATTGTCACTATATTTTGCTCGTTTGTTTCTATTTTGTTGTCATACCTAGATTTAATGTTCCATTATTTTGCTTAATTGTTTCTATTTTGAACAAAATCTAGAAACAATTAAGCAAAACAATGAAACATTAAATCTAGGCATGATACCGAATTGTAACAAACGAGCAAAATATAGTGACAATTCATTTCCTTCTATTAAAATATTTCCATAAAAATTCATTAAATGAATATTTGAAAATTTTCATGCATTCGCAAACTATTTTCGTATTCGTGCACCCAATGCTTTCTCCACGTTCAATATTCGAGAAAAATCTAGGCATACCATGAAAGACACAATTAAGCAAAATATAGAAACACTAAGTCTAGGCATAGCTCAAAATGGAGCACATGAGCACAATATAGTGACATTTAATTTCCATTTAATCTCCTTATATTAACATCATTCCATTTAAACTAACCATTTTTTCTTAAATCCAACAAAAAACAGCCATCGTAATTAATACTTAAGCTATGATCTCTCCGGATTATTTTAACTTTAATTCAGTTATGTTCAGTAATGTTTTGAATAAATACGTTCTTTCTTAGTTTTGGCCTTTTATTGTTATCTTTTACTATATTTAATTTTAATTCAATTTAGTTAGTCCAGTTAGAAATCAATTCAGGCAAAAAAGGCGTCAATTCATCTTTCAGTTTCCAATTAAACATTCAACAATAGTAATACTTTTAAAATGATTTTTGCCACATTTAATGAGATTTTGCCATTATAAATACAATGTACTCCATACGCACTTACTAAACCTTTTTATTCTTCTTCTTATACCTTCCTCAATTCCTTAAATATCAAACTTCAATTTTCCTATTCTTTATATAAACAAAATTTTTTTTTGATGAAACTAAATCTGTATTAATCCATCAGAACAAGTTCATACATTTGGCCTTCTCTCCTAGCCATTTACAAGCAAAATTACTACAGTAACTATTAAGCCTTTCTCCATCTGATTTAACCAAAAGATTACATAGTCTATACTAGTTTAGTCCTTCTCCAGTTACATTCAGCTTTAATCATCTCAGATACCTGCTCCATCTTCTGGTTTTTCCCTTGGAATATCCTTTGATTTCTTTCTATCCACAGGTGATAAATGGCACTGGAATATAGTTG